>CAMPDV010001818.1:0-89758 GCA_946699065.1 Loxodes magnus | reverse complement strand
CAGTTTTAAGGAGTATGCTTTGAGAAGTATTAAGTATTTAGAAAAGTGAAGAAGTAAAGTAATAAATAAAGATAGAATTTCAATTTTAAGTAGTATGCTTTGAGAAGTAATAAGTATTTTGAAAAGTGAAGAAGTAAAGTAAGAAAAGAAGATAGAGTTTCAGTTTTAAAGAGTATGCTTTGAGAAGTAATAAGTATTTAGAAAAGTGAAGAAGTAAAGTAAGAAAAGAAGATAGAGTTTCAGTTTTAAGTAGTATGCTTTGAGAAGTATTAAGTATTTGAAAAGTGAAGAAGTAAAGTAAGAAAAGAAGATAGAGTTTCAGTTTTAAGGAGTATGCTTTGAGATGTAATAAGTATTTAGAAAAGTGAAGAAGTGAAGTAAGAAAAGAAGATAGAATTTCAGTTTTAAGGAGTATGCTTTGAGAAGTAATAAGTATTTAGAAAAGTGAAGAAGTAAAGTAAGAAAAGAAGATAGAATTTCAGTTTTAAGTAGTATGCTTTGAGAAGTATTAAGTATTTAGAAAAGTGAATAAGTAAAGTAAGAAAAGAAGATAGAATTTCAGTTTTAAGTAGTATGCTTTGAGAAGTATTAAGTATTTAGAAAAGTGAAGAAGTAAAGTAAGAAAAGAAGATAGAGTTTCAGTTTTAATGAGTATGCTTTGAGAAGTATTAAGTATTTAGAAAAGTGAAGAAGTAAAGTAAGAAAAGAAGATAGAATTTCAGTTTTAAGGAGTATGCTTTGAGAAGTATTAAGTATTTAGAAAAGTGAAGAAGTAAAGTAAGAAAAGAAGATAGAATTTCAGTTTTAAGGAGTATGCTTTGAGAAGTATTAAGTATTTAGAAAAGTGAAGAAGTAAAGTAAGAAAAGAAGATAGAGTTTCAGTTTTAAGGAGTATGCTTTGAGAAGTAATAAGTATTTAGAAAAGTGAAGAAGTAAAGTAATAAATGAAGATAGAATTTCAGTTTTAAGAGTATGCTTTGAGAAGTAATAAGTATTTAGAAAAGTGAAGAAGTAAAGTAATAAATGAAGATAGAATTTCAGTTTTAAGAGTATGCTTTGAGAAGTAATAAGTATTTAGAAAAGTGAAGAAGTAAAGTAAGAAAAGAAGATAGAATTTCAGTTTTAAGAGTATGCTTTGAGAAGTAATAAGTATTAAGAAAAGTGAAGAAGTAAAGTAAGAAAAGAAGATAGAATTCAGTTTTAAGGAGTATGCTTTGAGATGTAATAAGTATTTAGAAAAGTGAAGAAGTAAAGTAATAAATTAAGATAGAGTTTCAGTTTTAAGGAGTATGCTTTGAGAAGTATTAAGTATTTAGAAAAGTGAAGAAGTAAAGTAATAAATGAAGATAGAATTTCAGTTTCAAAGTTTATGCTTTGAGAAGTAATAAGTATTTTGAAAAGTGAAGAAGTAAAGTAAGAAAAGAAGATGTAGTTTTCAGTTTTAAGGAGTATGCTTTGAGAAGTAATAAGTATTTAGAAAAGTGAAGAAGTAAAGTAAGAAAAGAAGATAGAGTTTCAGTTTTAAGGAGTATGCTTTGAGAAGTAATAAGTATTTAGAAAAGTGAAGAAGTAAAGTAAGAAAAGAAGATAGAGTTTCAGTTTCAAAGTTTATGCTTTGAGAAGTAATAAGTATTTAGAAAAGTGAATAAGTAAAGTAAGAAAAGAAGATAGAGTTTCAGTTTTAAGGAGTATGCTTTGAGAAGTATTAAGTATTTAGAAAAGTGAAGAAGTAAAGTAAGAAAAGAAGATAGAATTTCAGTTTTAAGTAGTATGCTTTGAGAAGTATTAAGTATTTAGAAAAGTGAATAAGTAAAGTAAGAAAAGAAGATAGAATTTCAGTTTTAAGGAGTATGCTTTGAGAAGTAATAAGTATTTAGAAAAGTGAATAAGTAAAGTAAGAAAAGAAGATAGAGTTTCAGTTTTAAGGAGTATGCTTTGAGAAGTAATAAGTATTTAGAAAAGTGAAGAAGTAAAGTAAGAAAAGAAGATAGAGTTTCTGTTTCAAAGAGTATGCTTTGAGAAGTATTAAGTATTTAGAAAAGTGAAGAAGTAAAGTAAGAAAAGAAGATAGAGTTTCAGTTTTAAGGAGTATGCTTTGAGAAGTATTAAGTATTTAGAAAAGTGAAGAAGTAAAGTAATAAATGAAGATAGAATTTCAGTTTTAAGAGTATGCTTTGAGAAGTAATAAGTATTTAGAAAAGTGAAGAAGTAAAGTAATAAATGAAGATAGAATTTCAGTTTTAAGGAGTATGCTTTGAGAAGTATTAAGTATTTAGAAAAGTGAAGAAGTAAAGTAAGAAAAGAAGATAGAATTTCAGTTTTAAGTAGTATGCTTTGAGAAGTAATAAGTATTTAGAAAAGTGAATAAGTAAAGTAAGAAAAGAAGATAGAATTTCAGTTTTAAGGAGTATGCTTTGAGAAGTAATAAGTATTTAGAAAAGTGAAGAAGTAAAGTAAGAAAAGAAGATAGAGTTTCAGTTTTAAGGAGTATGCTTTGAGAAGTATTAAGTATTTAGAAAAGTGAAGAAGTAAAGTAAGAAAAGAAGATAGAGTTTCAGTTTCAAAGTTTATGCTTTGAGAAGTATTAAGTATTTAGAAAAGTGAAGAAGTGAAGTAATAAATGAAGATAGAATTTCAGTTTTAAGAGTATGCTTTGAGAAGTAATAAGTATTTAGAAAAGTGAAGAAGTAAAGTAATAAATGAAGATAGAGTTTCAGTTTTAAGGAGTATGCTTTGAGAAGTAATAAGTATTTAGAAAAGTGAAGAAGTAAAGTAATAAATGAAGATAGAGTTTCAGTTTTAAGGAGTATGCTTTGAGAAGTATTAAGTATTTAGAAAAGTGAAGAAGTAAAGTAAGAAAAGAAGATAGAATTTCAGTTTTAAGGAGTATGCTTTGAGAAGTATTAAGTATTTAGAAAAGTGAAGAAGTGAAGTAATAAAAGAAGATAGAATTTCAGTTTTAAGGAGTATGCTTTGAGAAGTAATAAGTATTTAGAAAAGTGAATAAGTAAAGTAAGAAAAGAAGATAGAGTTTCAGTTTCAAAGAGTATGCTTTGAGAAGTATTAAGTATTTAGAAAAGTGAAGAAGTAAAGTAAGAAAAGAAGATAGAATTTCAGTTTTAAGTAGTATGCTTTGAGAAGTATTAAGTATTTAGAAAAGTGAATAAGTAAAGTAAGAAAAGAAGATAGAATTTCAGTTTTAAGGAGTATGCTTTGAGAAGTAATAAGTATTTAGAAAAGTGAATAAGTAAAGTAAGAAAAGAAGATAGAGTTTCAGTTTTAAGGAGTATGCTTTGAGAAGTATTAAGTATTTAGAAAAGTGAAGAAGTAAAGTAAGAAAAGAAGATAGAGTTTCAGTTTTAAGGAGTATGCTTTGAGAAGTATTAAGTATTTTGAAAAGTGAAGAAGTAAAGTAAGAAAAGAAGATAGAGTTTCAGTTTTAAAGAGTATGCTTTGAGAAGTATTAAGTATTTAGAAAAGTGAAGAAGTAAAGTAAGAAAAGAAGATAGAATTTCAGTTTTAAGGAGTATGCTTTGAGAAGTATTAAGTATTTAGAAAAGTGAAGAAGTGAAGTAATAAAAGAAGATAGAATTTCAGTTTTAAGGAGTATGCTTTGAGAAGTAATAAGTATTTAGAAAAGTGAAGAAGTAAAGTAAGAAAAGAAGATAGAGTTTCAGTTTTAAGGAGTATGCTTTGAGAAGTATTAAGTATTTAGAAAAGTGAAGAAGTAAAGTAATAAATGAAGATGGAATTTCAGTTTTAAGTATTATTCTTTGAGAATTATTAATTATTTAGAAAAGTGAAGAAGTGAAGTAATAAATGAAGATAGAATTTCAGTTTTAAGGAGTATGCTTTGAGAAGTATTAAGTATTTAGAAAAGTGAAGAAGTAAAGTAAGAAAAGAAGATAGAATTTCAGTTTTAAGAGTATGCTTTGAGAAGTAATAAGTATTTAGAAAAGTGAAGAAGTAAAGTAAGAAAAGAAGATAGAATTTCAGTTTTAAGAGTATGCTTTGAGAAGTAATAAGTATTTAGAAAAGTGAAGAAGTAAAGTAATAAATGAAGATAGAGTTTCAGTTTTAAGGAGTATGCTTTGAGAAGTATTAAGTATTTAGAAAAGTGAAGAAGTAAAGTAAGAAAAGAAGATAGAGTTTCAGTTTTAAGGAGTATGTTTTGAGAAGTATTAAGTATTTAGAAAAGTGAAGAAGTAAAGTAAGAAAAGAAGATAGAGTTTCAGTTTTAAGGAGTATGCTTTGAGAAGTAATAAGTATTTAGAAAAGTGAATAAGTAAAGTAAGAAAAGAAGATAGAGTTTCAGTTTCAAAGAGTATGCTTTGAGAAGTATTAAGTATTTAGAAAAGTGAAGAAGTAAAGTAAGAAAAGAAGATAGAATTTCAGTTTCAAAGTTTATGCTTTGAGAAGTAATAAGTATTTAGAAAAGTGAAGAAGTAAAGTAAGAAAAGAAGATAGAGTTTCAGTTTTAAGGAGTATGCTTTGAGAAGTATTAAGTATTTAGAAAAGTGAAGAAGTAAAGTAAGAAAAGAAGATAGAATTTCAGTTTTAAGGAGTATGCTTTGAGATGTAATAAGTATTTAGAAAAGTGAAGAAGTAAAGTAATAAAAGAAGATAGAATTTCAGTTTTAAGGAGTATGCTTTGAGAAGTAATAAGTATTTAGAAAAGTGAAGAAGTAAAGTAAGAAAAGAAGATAGAGTTTCAGTTTCAAAGAGTATGCTTTGAGAAGTATTAAGTATTTAGAAAAGTGAAGAAGTAAAGTAAGAAAAGAAGATAGAATTTCAGTTTTAAGTAGTATGCTTTGAGAAGTATTAAGTATTTAGAAAAGTGAATAAGTAAAGTAAGAAAAGAAGATAGAATTTCAGTTTTAAGGAGTATGCTTTGAGAAGTAATAAGTATTTAGAAAAGTGAATAAGTAAAGTAAGAAAAGAAGATAGAGTTTCAGTTTTAAGGAGTATGCTTTGAGAAGTAATAAGTATTTAGAAAAGTGAAGAAGTAAAGTAAGAAAAGAAGATAGAGTTTCTGTTTCAAAGAGTATGCTTTGAGAAGTATTAAGTATTTAGAAAAGTGAAGAAGTAAAGTAAGAAAAGAAGATAGAGTTTCAGTTTTAAGGAGTATGCTTTGAGAAGTATTAAGTATTTAGAAAAGTGAAGAAGTAAAGTAATAAATGAAGATAGAATTTCAGTTTTAAGAGTATGCTTTGAGAAGTAATAAGTATTTAGAAAAGTGAAGAAGTAAAGTAATAAATGAAGATAGAATTTCAGTTTTAAGGAGTATGCTTTGAGAAGTATTAAGTATTTAGAAAAGTGAAGAAGTAAAGTAAGAAAAGAAGATAGAATTTCAGTTTTAAGTAGTATGCTTTGAGAAGTAATAAGTATTTAGAAAAGTGAATAAGTAAAGTAAGAAAAGAAGATAGAATTTCAGTTTTAAGGAGTATGCTTTGAGAAGTAATAAGTATTTAGAAAAGTGAAGAAGTAAAGTAAGAAAAGAAGATAGAGTTTCAGTTTTAAGGAGTATGCTTTGAGAAGTATTAAGTATTTAGAAAAGTGAAGAAGTAAAGTAAGAAAAGAAGATAGAGTTTCAGTTTCAAAGTTTATGCTTTGAGAAGTATTAAGTATTTAGAAAAGTGAAGAAGTGAAGTAATAAATGAAGATAGAATTTCAGTTTTAAGAGTATGCTTTGAGAAGTAATAAGTATTTAGAAAAGTGAAGAAGTAAAGTAATAAATGAAGATAGAGTTTCAGTTTTAAGGAGTATGCTTTGAGAAGTATTAAGTATTTAGAAAAGTGAAGAAGTAAAGTAAGAAAAGAAGATAGAATTTCAGTTTTAAGGAGTATGCTTTGAGAAGTATTAAGTATTTAGAAAAGTGAAGAAGTGAAGTAATAAAAGAAGATAGAATTTCAGTTTTAAGGAGTATGCTTTGAGAAGTAATAAGTATTTAGAAAAGTGAATAAGTAAAGTAAGAAAAGAAGATAGAGTTTCAGTTTCAAAGAGTATGCTTTGAGAAGTATTAAGTATTTAGAAAAGTGAAGAAGTAAAGTAAGAAAAGAAGATAGAATTTCAGTTTTAAGTAGTATGCTTTGAGAAGTATTAAGTATTTAGAAAAGTGAAGAAGTAAAGTAAGAAAAGAAGATAGAATTTCAGTTTTAAGTAGTATGCTTTGAGAAGTATTAAGTATTTAGAAAAGTGAATAAGTAAAGTAAGAAAAGAAGATAGAATTTCAGTTTTAAGGAGTATGCTTTGAGAAGTAATAAGTATTTAGAAAAGTGAAGAAGTAAAGTAAGAAAAGAAGATAGAGTTTCAGTTTTAAGGAGTATGCTTTGAGAAGTATTAAGTATTTAGAAAAGTGAAGAAGTAAAGTAAGAAAAGAAGATAGAGTTTCAGTTTTAAGGAGTATGCTTTGAGAAGTATTAAGTATTTAGAAAAGTGAAGAAGTAAAGTAAGAAAAGAAGATAGAATTTCAGTTTTAAGGAGTATGCTTTGAGAAGTAATAAGTATTTAGAAAAGTGAAGAAGTAAAGTAAGAAAAGAAGATAGAGTTTCAGTTTTAAGTAGTATGCTTTGAGAAGTATTAAGTATTTGAAAAGTGAAGAAGTAAAGTAAGAAAAGAAGATAGAGTTTCAGTTTTAAGGAGTATGCTTTGAGAAGTAATAAGTATTTAGAAAAGTGAAGAAGTAAAGTAAGAAAAGAAGAAATAATTTCAGTTTTAAGGAGTATGCTTTGAGAAGTATTAAGTATTTAGAAAAGTGAAGAAGTAAAGTAAGAAAAGAAGATAGAATTTCAGTTTTAAGAGTATGCTTTGAGAAGTAATAAGTATTAAGAAAAGTGAAGAAGTAAAGTAAGAAAAGAAGATAGAATTTCAGTTTTAAGGAGTATGCTTTGAGAAGTATTAAGTATTTAGAAAAGTGAAGAAGTAAAGTAATAAATTAAGATAGAATTTCAGTTTTAAGAGTATGCTTTGAGAAGTAATAAGTATTTAGAAAAGTGAAGAAGTAAAGTAAGAAAAGAAGATAGAATTTCAGTTTTAAGAGTATGCTTTGAGAAGTAATAAGTATTAAGAAAAGTGAAGAAGTAAAGTAAGAAAAGAAGATAGAATTCAGTTTTAAGGAGTATGCTTTGAGATGTAATAAGTATTTAGAAAAGTGAAGAAGTAAAGTAAGAAAAGAAGATAGAATTTCAGTTTTAAGGAGTATGCTTTGAGAAGTAATAAGTATTAAGAAAAGTGAAGAAGTAAAGTAAGAAAAGAAGATAGAGTTTCAGTTTTAAGGAGTATGCTTTGAGAAGTATTAAGTATTTAGAAAAGTGAAGAAGTAAAGTAATAAATTAAGATAGAGTTTCAGTTTCAAAGAGTATGCTTTGAGAAGTATTAAATATTTAGAAAAGTGAAGAAGTAAAGTAAGAAAAGAAGATAGAATTTCAGTTTCAAAGTTTATGCTTTGAGAAGTATTAAGTATTTAGAAAAGTGAAGAAGTAAAGTAAGAAAAGAAGATAGAATTTCAGTTTTAAGGAGTATGCTTTGAGAAGTAATAAGTATTTAGAAAAGTGAAGAAGTAAAGTAAGAAAAGAAGATAGAGTTTCAGTTTTAAGGAGTATGCTTTGAGAAGTATTAAGTATTTAGAAAAGTGAAGAAGTAAAGTAATAAATGAAGATAGAATTTCAGTTTCAAAGTTTATGCTTTGAGAAGTAATAAGTATTTTGAAAAGTGAAGAAGTAAAGTAAGAAAAGAAGATGTAGTTTTCAGTTTTAAGGAGTATGCTTTGAGAAGTAATAAGTATTTAGAAAAGTGAATAAGTAAAGTAAGAAAAGAAGATAGAGTTTCAGTTTCAAAGAGTATGCTTTGAGAAGTATTAAGTATTTAGAAAAGTGAAGAAGTAAAGTAAGAAAAGAAGATAGAATTTCAGTTTTAAGTAGTATGCTTTGAGAAGTATTAAGTATTTAGAAAAGTGAAGAAGTAAAGTAAGAAAAGAAGATAGAATTTCAGTTTTAAGTAGTATGCTTTGAGAAGTATTAAGTATTTAGAAAAGTGAATAAGTAAAGTAAGAAAAGAAGATAGAATTTCAGTTTTAAGGAGTATGCTTTGAGAAGTATTAAGTATTTAGAAAAGTGAAGAAGTAAAGTAAGAAAAGAAGATAGAGTTTCAGTTTTAAGGAGTATGCTTTGAGAAGTATTAAGTATTTAGAAAAGTGAAGAAGTAAAGTAAGAAAAGAAGATAGAGTTTCAGTTTTAAGGAGTATGCTTTGAGAAGTATTAAGTATTTAGAAAAGTGAAGAAGTAAAGTAAGAAAAGAAGATAGAGTTTCAGTTTTAAAGAGTATGCTTTGAGAAGTATTAAGTATTTAGAAAAGTGAAGAAGTAAAGTAAGAAAAGAAGATAGAATTTCAGTTTTAAGGAGTATGCTTTGAGAAGTATTAAGTATTTAGAAAAGTGAAGAAGTGAAGTAATAAAAGAAGATAGAATTTCAGTTTTAAGGAGTATGCTTTGAGAAGTAATAAGTATTTAGAAAAGTGAAGAAGTAAAGTAAGAAAAGAAGATAGAGTTTCAGTTTTAAGGAGTATGCTTTGAGAAGTATTAAGTATTTAGAAAAGTGAAGAAGTAAAGTAATAAATGAAGATGGAATTTCAGTTTTAAGTATTATTCTTTGAGAATTATTAATTATTTAGAAAAGTGAAGAAGTGAAGTAATAAATGAAGATAGAATTTCAGTTTCAAAGAGTATGCTTTGAGAAGTATTAAGTATTTAGAAAAGTGAAGAAGTAAAGTAAGAAAAGAAGATAGAATTTCAGTTTTAAGAGTATGCTTTGAGAAGTAATAAGTATTTAGAAAAGTGAAGAAGTAAAGTAAGAAAAGAAGATAGAATTTCAGTTTTAAGGAGTATGCTTTGAGAAGTAATAAGTATTAAGAAAAGTGAAGAAGTAAAGTAAGAAAAGAAGATAGAATTCAGTTTTAAGGAGTATGCTTTGAGATGTAATAAGTATTTAGAAAAGTGAAGAAGTAAAGTAAGAAAAGAAGATAGAATTTCAGTTTTAAGGAGTATGCTTTGAGAAGTAATAAGTATTAAGAAAAGTGAAGAAGTAAAGTAAGAAAAGAAGATAGAGTTTCAGTTTTAAGGAGTATGCTTTGAGAAGTATTAAGTATTTAGAAAAGTGAAGAAGTAAAGTAATAAATTAAGATAGAGTTTCAGTTTCAAAGAGTATGCTTTGAGAAGTATTAAATATTTAGAAAAGTGAAGAAGTAAAGTAAGAAAAGAAGATAGAATTTCAGTTTTAAGGAGTATGCTTTGAGAAGTATTAAGTATTTAGAAAAGTGAAGAAGTAAAGTAAGAAAAGAAGATAGAATTTCAGTTTTAAGGAGTATGCTTTGAGAATTATTAAGTATTTAGAAAAGTGAAGAAGTAAAGTAAGAAAAGAAGATAGAGTTTCAGTTTTAAGGAGTATGCTTTGAGAAGTATTAAGTATTTAGAAAAGTGAAGAAGTAAAGTAATAAATGAAGATAGAATTTCAGTTTCAAAGTTTATGCTTTGAGAAGTAATAAGTATTTTGAAAAGTGAAGAAGTAAAGTAAGAAAAGAAGATGTAGTTTTCAGTTTTAAGGAGTATGCTTTGAGAAGTAATAAGTATTTAGAAAAGTGAAGAAGTAAAGTAAGAAAAGAAGATAGAGTTTCAGTTTTAAGGAGTATGCTTTGAGAAGTAATAAGTATTTAGAAAAGTGAAGAAGTAAAGTAAGAAAAGAAGATAGAGTTTCAGTTTCAAAGTTTATGCTTTGAGAAGTATTAAGTATTTAGAAAAGTGAAGAAGTAAAGTAATAAATGAAGATAGAATTTCAGTTTTAAGAGTATGCTTTGAGAAGTAATAAGTATTTAGAAAAGTGAAGAAGTAAAGTAAGAAAAGAAGATAGAGTTTCAGTTTTAAGGAGTATGCTTTGAGAAGTATTAAGTATTTAGAAAAGTGAAGAAGTAAAGTAAGAAAAGAAGATAGAATTTCAGTTTTAATGAGTATGCTTTGAGAAGTAATAAGTATTTAGAAAAGTGAAGAAGTAAAGTAAGAAAAGAAGATGGAATTTCAGTTTTAAAGAGTATTCTTTGAGAAGTAATAAGTATTTAGAAAAGTGAAGAAGTAAAGTAAGAAAAGAAGATAGAATTTCAGTTTTAAGAGTATGCTTTGAGAAGTAATAAGTATTTAGAAAAGTGAAGAAGTAAAGTAAGAAAAGAAGATAGAGTTTCAGTTTTAAAGAGTATGCTTTGAGAAGTATTAAGTATTTAGAAAAGTGAAGAAGTGAAGTAATAAAAGAAGATAGAATTTCAGTTTTAAGTAGTTTGCTTTGAGTAGTAATAAGTATTTAGAAAAGTGAATAAGTAAAGTAAGAAAAGAAGATAGAATTTCAGTTTTAAGGAGTATGCTTTGAGAAGTATTAAGTATTTAGAAAAGTGAAGAAGTGAAGTAAGAAATGAAGATAGAGTTTCAGTTTTAAGGAGTATGCTTTGAGAAGTAATAAGTATTTAGAAAAGTGAAGAAGTGAAGTAAGAAATGAAGATAGAATTTCAGTTTCAAAGAGTATGCTTTGAGAAGTATTAAGTATTTAGAAAAGTGAAGAAGTAAAGTAAGAAAAGAAGATAGAATTTCAGTTTCAAAGTTTATGCTTTGAGAAGTATTAAGTATTTAGAAAAGTGAAGAAGTAAAGTAAGAAAAGAAGATAGAATTTCAGTTTTAAGGAGTATGCTTTGAGAATTATTAAGTATTTAGAAAAGTGAAGAAGTAAAGTAAGAAAAGAAGATAGAGTTTCAGTTTTAAGTAGTATGCTTTGAGAATTATTAAGTATTTAGAAAAGTGAAGAAGTAAAGTAAGAAAAGAAGATGGAATTTCAGTTTCAAAGTTTATGCTTTGAGAAGTAATAAGTATTTAGAAAAGTGAAGAAGTAAAGTAAGAAAAGAAGATAGAGTTTCAGTTTTAAGGAGTATGCTTTGAGAAGTATTAAGTATTTAGAAAAGTGAAGAAGTAAAGTAAGAAAAGAAGATAGAATTTCAGTTTTAAGGAGTATGCTTTGAGATGTAATAAGTATTTAGAAAAGTGAAGAAGTAAAGTAATAAAAGAAGATAGAATTTCAGTTTTAAGGAGTATGCTTTGAGAAGTATTAAGTATTTAGAAAAGTGAATAAGTAAAGTAAGAAAAGAAGATAGAATTTCAGTTTTAAGGAGTATGCTTTGAGAAGTATTAAGTATTTAGAAAAGTGAAGAAGTAAAGTAAGAAAAGAAGATAGAATTTCAGTTTTAAGGAGTATGCTTTGAGAAGTAATAAGTATTTAGAAAAGTGAAGAAGTAAAGTAAGAAAAGAAGATAGAGTTTCAGTTTTAAGGAGTATGCTTTGAGAAGTATTAAGTATTTAGAAAAGTGAAGAAGTAAAGTAAGAAAAGAAGATAGAGTTTCAGTTTTAAAGAGTATGCTTTGAGAAGTATTAAGTATTTAGAAAAGTGAAGAAGTAAAGTAATAAATGAAGATAGAGTTTCAGTTTTAAGGAGTATGCTTTGAGAAGTATTAAGTATTTAGAAAAGTGAAGAAGTAAAGTAAGAAAAGAAGATAGAATTTCAGTTTTAAGGAGTATGCTTTGAGAAGTAATAAGTATTTAGAAAAGTGAAGAAGTAAAGTAAGAAAAGAAGATAGAGTTTCAGTTTTAAGTAGTATGCTTTGAGAAGTATTAAGTATTTGAAAAGTGAAGAAGTAAAGTAAGAAAAGAAGATAGAGTTTCAGTTTTAAGGAGTATGCTTTGAGAAGTAATAAGTATTTAGAAAAGTGAAGAAGTAAAGTAAGAAAAGAAGAAATAATTTCAGTTTTAAGGAGTATGCTTTGAGAAGTAATAAGTATTTAGAAAAGTGAAGAAGTAAAGTAAGAAAAGAAGATAGAATTTCAGTTTTAAGAGTATGCTTTGAGAAGTAATAAGTATTTAGAAAAGTGAAGAAGTAAAGTAAGAAAAGAAGATAGAATTTCAGTTTTAAGAGTATGCTTTGAGAAGTAATAAGTATTAAGAAAAGTGAAGAAGTAAAGTAAGAAAAGAAGATAGAATTCAGTTTTAAGGAGTATGCTTTGAGAAGTATTAAGTATTTAGAAAAGTGAAGAAGTAAAGTAAGAAAAGAAGATAGAATTTCAGTTTTAAGGAGTATGCTTTGAGAAGTAATAAGTATTTAGAAAAGTGAAGAAGTAAAGTAAGAAAAGAAGATAGAGTTTCAGTTTTAAGGAGTATGCTTTGAGAAGTATTAAGTATTTGAAAAGTGAAGAAGTAAAGTAATAAATGAAGATAGAATTTCAGTGTCAAAGTTTATGCTTTGAGAAGTAATAAGTATTTTGAAAAGTGAAGAAGTAAAGTAAGAAAAGAAGATAGAGTTTCAGTTTTAAGGAGTATGCTTTGAGAAGTATTAAGTATTTAGAAAAGTGAAGAAGTAAAGTAATAAATTAAGATAGAGTTTCAGTTTTAAGGAGTATGCTTTGAGAAGTATTAAGTATTTAGAAAAGTGAAGAAGTAAAGTAAGAAAAGAAGATAGAATTTCAGTTTCAAAGTTTATGCTTTGAGAAGTATTAAGTATTTAGAAAAGTGAAGAAGTAAAGTAAGAAAAGAAGATAGAATTTCAGTTTTAAGGAGTATGCTTTGAGAATTATTAAGTATTTAGAAAAGTGAAGAAGTAAAGTAAGAAAAGAAGATAGAGTTTCAGTTTTAAGGAGTATGCTTTGAGAAGTATTAAGTATTTAGAAAAGTGAAGAAGTAAAGTAATAAATTAAGATAGAGTTTCAGTTTCAAAGAGTATGCTTTGAGAAGTATTAAGTATTTAGAAAAGTGAAGAAGTAAAGTAAGAAAAGAAGATAGAATTTCAGTTTCAAAGTTTATGCTTTGAGAAGTATTAAGTATTTAGAAAAGTGAAGAAGTAAAGTAAGAAAAGAAGATAGAATTTCAGTTTTAAGGAGTATGCTTTGAGAATTATTAAGTATTTAGAAAAGTGAAGAAGTAAAGTAAGAAAAGAAGATAGAGTTTCAGTTTTAAGGAGTATGCTTTGAGAAGTATTAAGTATTTAGAAAAGTGAAGAAGTAAAGTAATAAAAGAAGATAGAATTTCAGTTTTAAGGAGTATGCTTTGAGAAGTAATAAGTATTTAGAAAAGTGAAGAAGTAAAGTAAGAAAAGAAGATAGAGTTTTCAGTTTTAAGGAGTATGCTTTGAGAAGTAATAAGTATTTAGAAAAGTGAAGAAGTAAAGTAAGAAAAGAAGATAGAGTTTCAGTTTTAAGGAGTATGCTTTGAGAAGTAATAAGTATTTAGAAAAGTGAAGAAGTAAAGTAAGAAAAGAAGATAGAGTTTCAGTTTTAAGGAGTATGCTTTGAGAAGTATTAAGTATTTAGAAAAGTGAAGAAGTGAAGTAAGAAATGAAGATAGAATTTCAGTTTTAAGGAGTATGCTTTGAGAAGTAATAAGTATTTAGAAAAGTGAAGAAGTAAAGTAAGAAAAGAAGATAGAGTTTCAGTTTTAAGGAGTATGCTTTGAGAAGTATTAAGTATTTAGAAAAGTGAAGAAGTAAAGTAAGAAAAGAAGATAGAATTTCAGTTTTAATGAGTATGTTTTGAGAAGTATTAAGTATTTAGAAAAGTGAAGAAGTAAAGTAAGAAAAGAAGATGGAATTTCAGTTTTAAAGAGTATTCTTTGAGAAGTAATAAGTATTTAGAAAAGTGAAGAAGTAAAGTAAGAAAAGAAGATAGAATTTCAGTTTTAAGAGTATGCTTTGAGAAGTAATAAGTATTTAGAAAAGTGAAGAAGTAAAGTAAGAAAAGAAGATAGAGTTTCAGTTTTAAAGAGTATGCTTTGAGAAGTATTAAGTATTTAGAAAAGTGAAGAAGTGAAGTAATAAAAGAAGATAGAATTTCAGTTTTAAGTAGTTTGCTTTGAGTAGTAATAAGTATTTAGAAAAGTGAATAAGTAAAGTAAGAAAAGAAGATAGAATTTCAGTTTTAAGTAGTATGCTTTGAGAAGTATTAAGTATTTAGAAAAGTGAAGAAGTGAAGTAAGAAATGAAGATAGAGTTTCAGTTTTAAGGAGTATGCTTTGAGAAGTAATAAGTATTTAGAAAAGTGAAGAAGTAAAGTAAGAAAAGAAGATAGAGTTTCAGTTTCAAAGTTTATGCTTTGAGAAGTATTAAGTATTTAGAAAAGTGAAGAAGTAAAGTAATAAATGAAGATAGAATTTCAGTTTTAAGAGTATGCTTTGAGAAGTAATAAGTATTTAGAAAAGTGAATAAGTAAAGTAAGAAAAGAAGATAGAATTTCAGTTTTAAGGAGTATGCTTTGAGAAGTATTAAGTATTTAGAAAAGTGAAGAAGTAAAGTAAGAAAAGAAGATAGAGTTTCAGTTTTAAGTAGTATGCTTTGAGAATTATTAAGTATTTAGAAAAGTGAAGAAGTAAAGTAAGAAAAGAAGATGGAATTTCAGTTTTAAAGAGTATTCTTTGAGAAGTAATAAGTATTTAGAAAAGTGAAGAAGTAAAGTAAGAAAAGAAGATAGAATTTCAGTTTTAAGAGTATGCTTTGAGAAGTAATAAGTATTTAGAAAAGTGAAGAAGTAAAGTAAGAAAAGAAGATAGAGTTTCAGTTTTAAAGAGTATGCTTTGAGAAGTATTAAGTATTTAGAAAAGTGAAGAAGTGAAGTAATAAAAGAAGATAGAATTTCAGTTTTAAGTAGTATGCTTTGAGAAGTATTAAGTATTTAGAAAAGTGAATAAGTAAAGTAAGAAAAGAAGATAGAATTTCAGTTTTAAGGAGTATGCTTTGAGAAGTATTAAGTATTTAGAAAAGTGAAGAAGTGAAGTAAGAAATGAAGATAGAATTTCAGTTTTAAGGAGTATGCTTTGAGAAGTAATAAGTATTTAGAAAAGTGAAGAAGTAAAGTAAGAAAAGAAGATAGAGTTTCAGTTTTAAGGAGTATGCTTTGAGAAGTATTAAGTATTTAGAAAAGTGAAGAAGTAAAGTAAGAAAAGAAGATAGAGTTTCAGTTTTAAAGAGTATGCTTTGAGAAGTATTAAGTATTTAGAAAAGTGAAGAAGTAAAGTAAGAAAAGAAGATAGAATTTCAGTTTTAAGGAGTATGCTTTGAGAAGTATTAAGTATTTAGAAAAGTGAAGAAGTGAAGTAATAAAAGAAGATAGAATTTCAGTTTTAAGGAGTATGCTTTGAGAAGTAATAAGTATTTAGAAAAGTGAAGAAGTAAAGTAAGAAAAGAAGATAGAGTTTCAGTTTTAAGTAGTATGCTTTGAGAAGTATTAAGTATTTGAAAAGTGAAGAAGTAAAGTAAGAAAAGAAGATAGAGTTTCAGTTTTAAGGAGTATGCTTTGAGAAGTAATAAGTATTTAGAAAAGTGAAGAAGTAAAGTAAGAAAAGAAGATAGAGTTTCAGTTTTAAGAGTATGCTTTGAGAAGTATTAAGTATTTAGAAAAGTGAAGAAGTAAAGTAAGAAAAGAAGATAGAATTTCAGTTTTAAGAGTATGCTTTGAGAAGTAATAAGTATTTAGAAAAGTGAAGAAGTAAAGTAAGAAAAGAAGATAGAATTTCAGTTTTAAGAGTATGCTTTGAGAAGTAATAAGTATTAAGAAAAGTGAAGAAGTAAAGTAAGAAAAGAAGATAGAATTCAGTTTTAAGGAGTATGCTTTGAGATGTAATAAGTATTTAGAAAAGTGAAGAAGTAAAGTAAGAAAAGAAGATAGAATTTCAGTTTTAAGGAGTATGCTTTGAGAAGTATTACGTATTTGAAAAGTGAAGAAGTAAAGTAAGAAAAGAAGATAGAGTTTCAGTTTTAAGGAGTATGCTTTGAGAAGTATTAAGTATTTAGAAAAGTGAAGAAGTAAAGTAATAAATGAAGATAGAATTTCAGTTTCAAAGTTTATGCTTTGAGAAGTAATAAGTATTTTGAAAAGTGAAGAAGTAAAGTAAGAAAAGAAGATAGAGTTTCAGTTTTAAGGAGTATGCTTTGAGAAGTATTAAGTATTTAGAAAAGTGAAGAAGTAAAGTAAGAAAAGAAGATAGAATTTCAGTTTTAAGAGTATGCTTTGAGAAGTAATAAGTATTTAGAAAAGTGAAGAAGTAAAGTAAGAAAAGAAGATAGAATTTCAGTTTCAAAGTTTATGCTTTGAGAAGTATTAAGTATTTAGAAAAGTGAAGAAGTAAAGTAAGAAAAGAAGATAGAATTTCAGTTTTAAGGAGTATGCTTTGAGAATTATTAAGTATTTAGAAAAGTGAAGAAGTAAAGTAAGAAAAGAAGATAGAGTTTCAGTTTTAAGGAGTATGCTTTGAGAAGTATTAAGTATTTAGAAAAGTGAAGAAGTAAAGTAATAAATTAAGATAGAGTTTCAGTTTCAAAGAGTATGCTTTGAGAAGTATTAAGTATTTAGAAAAGTGAAGAAGTAAAGTAAGAAAAGAAGATAGAATTTCAGTTTCAAAGTTTATGCTTTGAGAAGTATTAAGTATTTAGAAAAGTGAAGAAGTAAAGTAAGAAAAGAAGATAGAATTTCAGTTTTAAGGAGTATGCTTTGAGAATTATTAAGTATTTAGAAAAGTGAAGAAGTAAAGTAAGAAAAGAAGATAGAGTTTCAGTTTTAAGGAGTATGCTTTGAGAAGTATTAAGTATTTAGAAAAGTGAAGAAGTAAAGTAATAAATGAAGATAGAATTTCAGTTTTAAGGAGTATGCTTTGAGAATTATTAAGTATTTTGAAAAGTGAAGAAGTAAAGTAAGAAAAGAAGATGTAGTTTTCAGTTTTAAGGAGTATGCTTTGAGAAGTAATAAGTATTTAGAAAAGTGAAGAAGTAAAGTAAGAAAAGAAGATAGAGTTTCAGTTTTAAGGAGTATGCTTTGAGAAGTAATAAGTATTTAGAAAAGTGAAGAAGTAAAGTAAGAAAAGAAGATAGAGTTTCAGTTTCAAAGTTTATGCTTTGAGAAGTATTAAGTATTTAGAAAAGTGAAGAAGTAAAGTAAGAAAAGAAGATAGAATTTCAGTTTTAAGGAGTATGCTTTGAGATGTAATAAGTATTTAGAAAAGTGAAGAAGTAAAGTAATAAAAGAAGATAGAATTTCAGTTTTAAGGAGTATGCTTTGAGAAGTATTAAGTATTTAGAAAAGTGAAGAAGTGAAGTAATAAAAGAAGATAGAATATCAGTTTTATCGAATTTGTTTTTAAATATAAAGTATTAAGTATTTAGAAAAGTGAAGAAGTAAAGTAAGAAAAGAAGATAGAGTTTCAGTTTTAAAGAGTATGCTTTGAGAAGTAATAAGTATTTAGAAAAGTGAAGAAGTGAAGTAATAAAAGAAGATAGAATTTCAGTTTTAAGTAGTTTGCTTTGAGTAGTAATAAGTATTTAGAAAAGTGAATAAGTAAAGTAAGAAAAGAAGATAGAATTTCAGTTTTAAGGAGTATGCTTTGAGAAGTATTAAGTATTTAGAAAAGTGAAGAAGTGAAGTAAGAAATGAAGATAGAGTTTCAGTTTTAAGGAGTATGCTTTGAGAAGTAATAAGTATTTAGAAAAGTGAAGAAGTAAAGTAAGAAAAGAAGATAGAGTTTCAGTTTCAAAGTTTATGCTTTGAGAAGTATTAAGTATTTAGAAAAGTGAAGAAGTAAAGTAATAAATGAAGATAGAATTTCAGTTTTAAGAGTATGCTTTGAGAAGTAATAAGTATTTAGAAAAGTGAATAAGTAAAGTAAGAAAAGAAGATAGAATTTCAGTTTTAAGGAGTATGCTTTGAGAAGTATTAAGTATTTAGAAAAGTGAAGAAGTAAAGTAAGAAAAGAAGATAGAGTTTCAGTTTTAAGTAGTATGCTTTGAGAATTATTAAGTATTTAGAAAAGTGAAGAAGTAAAGTAAGAAAAGAAGATGGAATTTCAGTTTTAAAGAGTATTCTTTGAGAAGTAATAAGTATTTAGAAAAGTGAAGAAGTAAAGTAAGAAAAGAAGATAGAATTTCAGTTTTAAGAGTATGCTTTGAGAAGTATTAAGTATTTAGAAAAGTGAAGAAGTAAAGTAAGAAAAGAAGATAGAGTTTCAGTTTTAAAGAGTATGCTTTGAGAAGTATTAAGTATTTAGAAAAGTGAAGAAGTGAAGTAATAAAAGAAGATAGAATTTCAGTTTTAAGTAGTTTGCTTTGAGAAGTATTAAGTATTTAGAAAAGTGAATAAGTAAAGTAAGAAAAGAAGATAGAATTTCAGTTTTAAGGAGTATGCTTTGAGAAGTATTAAGTATTTAGAAAAGTGAAGAAGTGAAGTAAGAAATGAAGATAGAATTTCAGTTTTAAGGAGTATGCTTTGAGAAGTATTAAGTATTTAGAAAAGTGAAGAAGTAAAGTAAGAAAAGTGAAGAAGTAAAGTAAGAAAAGAAGATAGAATTTCAGTTTTAAAGAGTATGCTTTGAGAAGTAATAAGTATTTAGAAAAGTGAAGAAGTAAAGTAAGAAAAGAAGATAGAATTTCAGTTTCAAAGAGTATGCTTTGAGAAGTATTAAGTATTTAGAAAAGTGAAGAAGTAAAGTAAGAAAAGAAGATAGAGTTTCAGTTTCAAAGAGTATGCTTTGAGAAGTAATAAGTATTTAGAAAAGTGAAGAAGTGAAGTAATAAAAGAAGATAGAATATCAGTTTTATCGAATTTGTTTTTAAATATAAAGTATTAAGTATTTAGAAAAGTGAAGAAGTAAAGTAAGAAAAGAAGATAGATTTTCAGTTTTAATGAGTATGCTTTGAGAAGTATTAAGTATTTAGAAAAGTGAAGAAGTAAAGTAATAAATGAAGATGGAATTTCAGTTTTAAGTATTATTCTTTGAGAATTATTAATTATTTAGAAAAGTGAATAAGTAAAGTAAGAAAAGAAGATAGAATTTCAGTTTTAATGAGTATGCTTTGAGAAGTATTAAGTATTTAGAAAAGTGAAGAAGTAAAGTAATTAATGAAGATGGAATTTCAGTTTTAAGTATTATTCTTTGAGAATTATTAATTATTTAGAAAAGTGAATAAGTAAAGTAATAAATGAAGATGGAATTTCAGTTTTAAGTATTATTCTTTGAGAATTATTAATTATTTAGAAAAGTGAATAAGTAAAGTAAGAAAAGAAGATAGAATTTCAGTTTTAAGGAGTATGCTTTGAGAAGTAATAAGTATTTAGAAAAGTGAAGAAGTAAAGTAATAAAAGAAGATAGAGTTTCAGTTTCAAAGAGTATGCTTTGAGAAGTAATAAGTATTTAGAAAAGTGAAGAAGTAAAGTAAGAAAAGAAGATAGAGTTTCAGTTTTAAGTATTATTCTTTGAGAATTATTAAGTATTTAGAAAAGTGAAGAAGTAAAGTAAGAAAAGAAGATAGAATTTCAGTTTTAAAGAGTATTCTTTGAGAAGTAATAAGTATTTAGAAAAGTGAATAAGTAAAGTAAGAAAAGAAGATAGAATTTCAGTTTTAAGGAGTATGCTTTGAGAAGTAATAAGTATTTAGAAAAGTGAAGAAGTAAAGTAAGAAAAGAAGATAGAGTTTCAGTTTTAAGTATTATTCTTTTAGAATTATTAAGTATTTAGAAAAGTGAATAAGTAAAGTAAGAAAAGAAGATAGAGTTTCAGTTTTAAGGAGTATGCTTTGAGAAGTATTAAGTATTTAGAAAAGTGAAGAAGTAAAGTAATAAATGAAGATGGAATTTCAGTTTTAAGAGTATGCTTTGAGAAGTATTAAGTATTTAGAAAAGTGAAGAAGTAAAGTAATAAATGAAGATAGAATTTCAGTTTTAAGAGTATGCTTTGAGAAGTAATAAGTATTTAGAAAAGTGAATAAGTAAAGTAAGAAAAGAAGATAGAATTTCAGTTTTAAGGAGTATGCTTTGAGAAGTATTAAGTATTTAGAAAAGTGAAGAAGTAAAGTAAGAAAAGAAGATAGAGTTTCAGTTTTAAGTAGTATGCTTTGAGAATTATTAAGTATTTAGAAAAGTGAAGAAGTAAAGTAAGAAATGAAGATGGAATTTCAGTTTTAAAGAGTATTCTTTGAGAAGTAATAAGTATTTAGAAAAGTGAAGAAGTAAAGTAAGAAAAGAAGATAGAATTTCAGTTTTAAGAGTATGCTTTGAGAAGTAATAAGTATTTAGAAAAGTGAAGAAGTAAAGTAAGAAAAGAAGATAGAGTTTCAGTTTTAAAGAGTATGCTTTGAGAAGTATTAAGTATTTAGAAAAGTGAAGAAGTAAAGTAAGAAAAGAAGATAGAGTTTCAGTTTTAAGTAGTATGCTTTGAGAAGTATTAAGTATTTAGAAAAGTGAAGAAGTAAAGTAATAAAAGAAGATAGAGTTTCAGTTTTAAGGAGTATGCTTTGAGAAGTATTAAGTATTTAGAAAAGTGAAGAAGTGAAGTAAGAAAAGAAGATAGAATTTCAGTTTTAAGGAGTATGCTTTGAGAAGTATTAAGTATTTAGAAAAGTGAAGAAGTAAAGTAATAAATTAAGATAGAGTTTCAGTTTTAAAGAGTATGCTTTGAGAAGTATTAAGTATTTAGAAAAGTGAAGAAGTAAAGTAAGAAAAGAAGATAGAGTTTCAGTTTCAAAGTTTATGCTTTGAGAAGTATTAAGTATTTAGAAAAGTGAAGAAGTAAAGTAAGAAAAGAAGATAGAATTTCAGTTTTAAGGAGTATGCTTTGAGAATTATTAAGTATTTAGAAAAGTGAAGAAGTAAAGTAAGAAAAGAAGATAGAGTTTCAGTT
The DNA here is from genome assembly GCA_946699065.1 of Loxodes magnus. NCBI lineage: Eukaryota > Ciliophora > Karyorelictea > Loxodida > Loxodidae > Loxodes > Loxodes magnus. The sequence continues at coordinate 69,036 of CAMPDV010001818.1, read as the reverse complement.
TTAAGGAGTATGCTTTGAGAAGTATTAAGTATTTAGAAAAGTGAAGAAGTAAAGTAAGAAAAGAAGATAGAATTTCAGTTTTAAGGAGTATGCTTTGAGAAGTATTAAGTATTTAGAAAAGTGAAGAAGTAAAGTAATAAATTAAGATAGAGTTTCAGTTTCAAAGAGTATGCTTTGAGAAGTATTAAGTATTTAGAAAAGTGAAGAAGTAAAGTAAGAAAAGAAGATAGAATTTCAGTTTCAAAGTTTATGCTTTGAGAAGTATTAAGTATTTAGAAAAGTGAAGAAGTAAAGTAAGAAAAGAAGATAGAATTTCAGTTTTAATGAGTATGCTTTGAGAAGTATTAAGTATTTAGAAAAGTGAAGAAGTAAAGTAATTAATGAAGATGGAATTTCAGTTTTAAGTATTATTCTTTGAGAATTATTAATTATTTAGAAAAGTGAATAAGTAAAGTAATAAATGAAGATGGAATTTCAGTTTTAAGTATTATTCTTTGAGAATTATTAATTATTTAGAAAAGTGAATAAGTAAAGTAAGAAAAGAAGATAGAATTTCAGTTTTAAGGAGTATGCTTTGAGAAGTAATAAGTATTTAGAAAAGTGAAGAAGTAAAGTAATAAAAGAAGATAGAGTTTCAGTTTCAAAGAGTATGCTTTGAGAAGTAATAAGTATTTAGAAAAGTGAAGAAGTAAAGTAAGAAAAGAAGATAGAGTTTCAGTTTTAAGTATTATTCTTTGAGAATTATTAAGTATTTAGAAAAGTGAAGAAGTAAAGTAAGAAAAGAAGATAGAATTTCAGTTTTAAAGAGTATTCTTTGAGAAGTAATAAGTATTTAGAAAAGTGAATAAGTAAAGTAAGAAAAGAAGATAGAATTTCAGTTTTAAGGAGTATGCTTTGAGAAGTAATAAGTATTTAGAAAAGTGAAGAAGTAAAGTAAGAAAAGAAGATAGAGTTTCAGTTTTAAGGAGTATGCTTTGAGAAGTAATAAGTATTTAGAAAAGTGAAGAAGTAAAGTAAGAAAAGAAGATAGAGTTTCAGTTTCAAAGTTTATGCTTTGAGAAGTATTAAGTATTTAGAAAAGTGAAGAAGTAAAGTAATAAATGAAGATAGAATTTCAGTTTTAAGAGTATGCTTTGAGAAGTAATAAGTATTTAGAAAAGTGAAGAAGTAAAGTAAGAAAAGAAGATAGAGTTTCAGTTTTAAGGAGTATGCTTTGAGAAGTATTAAGTATTTAGAAAAGTGAAGAAGTAAAGTAAGAAAAGAAGATAGAATTTCAGTTTTAATGAGTATGTTTTGAGAAGTATTAAGTATTTAGAAAAGTGAAGAAGTAAAGTAAGAAAAGAAGATAGAATTTCAGTTTTAAGGAGTATGCTTTGAGAAGTAATAAGTATTTAGAAAAGTGAAGAAGTAAAGTAATAAAAGAAGATAGAGTTTCAGTTTCAAAGAGTATGCTTTGAGAAGTAATAAGTATTTAGAAAAGTGAAGAAGTAAAGTAAGAAAAGAAGATAGAGTTTCAGTTTTAAGGAGTATGCTTTGAGAAGTATTAAGTATTTAGAAAAGTGAAGAAGTGAAGTAATAAAAGAAGATAGAATTTCAGTTTTAAGTAGTTTGCTTTGAGTAGTAATAAGTATTTAGAAAAGTGAATAAGTAAAGTAAGAAAAGAAGATAGAATTTCAGTTTTAAGGAGTATGCTTTGAGAAGTATTAAGTATTTAGAAAAGTGAAGAAGTGAAGTAAGAAATGAAGATAGAGTTTCAGTTTTAAGGAGTATGCTTTGAGAAGTAATAAGTATTTAGAAAAGTGAAGAAGTAAAGTAAGAAAAGAAGATAGAGTTTCAGTTTCAAAGTTTATGCTTTGAGAAGTATTAAGTATTTAGAAAAGTGAAGAAGTAAAGTAATAAATGAAGATAGAATTTCAGTTTTAAGAGTATGCTTTGAGAAGTAATAAGTATTTAGAAAAGTGAATAAGTAAAGTAAGAAAAGAAGATAGAATTTCAGTTTTAAGGAGTATGCTTTGAGAAGTATTAAGTATTTAGAAAAGTGAAGAAGTAAAGTAAGAAAAGAAGATAGAGTTTCAGTTTTAAGTAGTATGCTTTGAGAATTATTAAGTATTTAGAAAAGTGAAGAAGTAAAGTAAGAAAAGAAGATGGAATTTCAGTTTTAAAGAGTATTCTTTGAGAAGTAATAAGTATTTAGAAAAGTGAAGAAGTAAAGTAAGAAAAGAAGATAGAATTTCAGTTTTAAGAGTATGCTTTGAGAAGTAATAAGTATTTAGAAAAGTGAAGAAGTAAAGTAAGAAAAGAAGATAGAGTTTCAGTTTTAAAGAGTATGCTTTGAGAAGTATTAAGTATTTAGAAAAGTGAAGAAGTGAAGTAATAAAAGAAGATAGAATTTCAGTTTTAAGTAGTTTGCTTTGAGAAGTATTAAGTATTTAGAAAAGTGAATAAGTAAAGTAAGAAAAGAAGATAGAATTTCAGTTTTAAGGAGTATGCTTTGAGAAGTATTAAGTATTTAGAAAAGTGAAGAAGTGAAGTAAGAAATGAAGATAGAATTTCAGTTTTAAGGAGTATGCTTTGAGAAGTATTAAGTATTTAGAAAAGTGAAGAAGTAAAGTAAGAAAAGTGAAGAAGTAAAGTAAGAAAAGAAGATAGAATTTCAGTTTTAAAGAGTATGCTTTGAGAAGTAATAAGTATTTAGAAAAGTGAAGAAGTAAAGTAAGAAAAGAAGATAGAATTTCAGTTTCAAAGAGTATGCTTTGAGAAGTATTAAGTATTTAGAAAAGTGAATAAGTAAAGTAAGAAAAGAAGATAGAGTTTCAGTTTCAAAGAGTATGCTTTGAGAAGTAATAAGTATTTAGAAAAGTGAAGAAGTGAAGTAATAAAAGAAGATAGAATATCAGTTTTATCGAATTTGTTTTTAAATATAAAGTATAAAGTATTTAGAAAAGTGAAGAAGTAAAGTAAGAAAAGAAGATAGATTTTCAGTTTTAATGAGTATGCTTTGAGAAGTATTAAGTATTTAGAAAAGTGAAGAAGTAAAGTAATAAATGAAGATGGAATTTCAGTTTTAAGTATTATTCTTTGAGAATTATTAATTATTTAGAAAAGTGAATAAGTAAAGTAAGAAAAGAAGATAGAATTTCAGTTTTAATGAGTATGCTTTGAGAAGTATTAAGTATTTAGAAAAGTGAAGAAGTAAAGTAATTAATGAAGATGGAATTTCAGTTTTAAGTATTATTCTTTGAGAATTATTAATTATTTAGAAAAGTGAATAAGTAAAGTAATAAATGAAGATGGAATTTCAGTTTTAAGTATTATTCTTTGAGAATTATTAATTATTTAGAAAAGTGAATAAGTAAAGTAAGAAAAGAAGATAGAATTTCAGTTTTAAGGAGTATGCTTTGAGAAGTAATAAGTATTTAGAAAAGTGAAGAAGTAAAGTAATAAAAGAAGATAGAGTTTCAGTTTCAAAGAGTATGCTTTGAGAAGTAATAAGTATTTAGAAAAGTGAAGAAGTAAAGTAAGAAAAGAAGATAGAGTTTCAGTTTTAAGTATTATTCTTTGAGAATTATTAAGTATTTAGAAAAGTGAAGAAGTAAAGTAAGAAAAGAAGATAGAATTTCAGTTTTAAAGAGTATTCTTTGAGAAGTAATAAGTATTTAGAAAAGTGAATAAGTAAAGTAAGAAAAGAAGATAGAATTTCAGTTTTAAGGAGTATGCTTTGAGAAGTAATAAGTATTTAGAAAAGTGAAGAAGTAAAGTAAGAAAAGAAGATAGAGTTTCAGTTTTAAGTATTATTCTTTTAGAATTATTAAGTATTTAGAAAAGTGAATAAGTAAAGTAAGAAAAGAAGATAGAGTTTCAGTTTTAAGGAGTATGCTTTGAGAAGTATTAAGTATTTAGAAAAGTGAAGAAGTAAAGTAATAAATGAAGATGGAATTTCAGTTTTAAGAGTATGCTTTGAGAAGTATTAAGTATTTAGAAAAGTGAAGAAGTAAAGTAATAAATGAAGATAGAATTTCAGTTTTAAGAGTATGCTTTGAGAAGTAATAAGTATTTAGAAAAGTGAATAAGTAAAGTAAGAAAAGAAGATAGAATTTCAGTTTTAAGGAGTATGCTTTGAGAAGTATTAAGTATTTAGAAAAGTGAAGAAGTAAAGTAAGAAAAGAAGATAGAGTTTCAGTTTTAAGTAGTATGCTTTGAGAATTATTAAGTATTTAGAAAAGTGAAGAAGTAAAGTAAGAAAAGAAGATGGAATTTCAGTTTTAAAGAGTATTCTTTGAGAAGTAATAAGTATTTAGAAAAGTGAAGAAGTAAAGTAAGAAAAGAAGATAGAATTTCAGTTTTAAGAGTATGCTTTGAGAAGTAATAAGTATTTAGAAAAGTGAAGAAGTAAAGTAAGAAAAGAAGATAGAGTTTCAGTTTTAAAGAGTATGCTTTGAGAAGTATTAAGTATTTAGAAAAGTGAAGAAGTAAAGTAAGAAAAGAAGATAGAGTTTCAGTTTTAAGTAGTATGCTTTGAGAAGTATTAAGTATTTAGAAAAGTGAAGAAGTAAAGTAATAAAAGAAGATAGAGTTTCAGTTTTAAGGAGTATGCTTTGAGAAGTATTAAGTATTTAGAAAAGTGAAGAAGTGAAGTAAGAAAAGAAGATAGAATTTCAGTTTTAAGGAGTATGCTTTGAGAAGTATTAAGTATTTAGAAAAGTGAAGAAGTAAAGTAAGAAAAGTGAAGAAGTAAAGTAAGAAAAGAAGATAGAATTTCAGTTTTAAAGAGTATGCTTTGAGAAGTAATAAGTATTTAGAAAAGTGAAGAAGTAAAGTAAGAAAAGAAGATAGAATTTCAGTTTTAAGGAGTATGCTTTGAGAAGTATTAAGTATTTAGAAAAGTGAAGAAGTAAAGTAAGAAAAGAAGATAGAGTTTCAGTTTTAAGTATTATTCTTTGAGAAGTAATAAGTATTTAGAAAAGTGAAGAAGTGAAGTAATAAAAGAAGATAGAATATCAGTTTTATCGAATTTGTTTTTAAATATAAAGTATTAAGTATTTAGAAAAGTGAAGAAGTAAAGTAAGAAAAGAAGATAGATTTTCAGTTTTAATGAGTATGCTTTGAGAAGTATTAAGTATTTAGAAAAGTGAAGAAGTAAAGTAATAAATGAAGATGGAATTTCAGTTTTAAGTATTATTCTTTGAGAATTATTAATTATTTAGAAAAGTGAATAAGTAAAGTAAGAATAGAAGATAGAATTTCAGTTTTAATGAGTATGCTTTGAGAAGTATTAAGTATTTAGAAAAGTGAAGAAGTAAAGTAATAAATGAAGATGGAATTTCAGTTTTAAGTATTATTCTTTGAGAATTATTAATTATTTAGAAAAGTGAATAAGTAAAGTAATAAATGAAGATGGAATTTCAGTTTTAAGAGTATGCTTTGAGAAGTATTAAGTATTTAGAAAAGTGAAGAAGTGAAGTAAGAAAAGAAGATAGAATTTCAGTTTTAAGGAGTATGCTTTGAGAAGTATTAAGTATTTAGAAAAGTGAAGAAGTAAAGTAAGAAAAGTGAAGAAGTAAAGTAAGAAAAGAAGATAGAATTTCAGTTTTAAAGAGTATGCTTTGAGAAGTAATAAGTATTTAGAAAAGTGAAGAAGTAAAGTAAGAAAAGAAGATAGAATTTCAGTTTCAAAGAGTATGCTTTGAGAATTATTAAGTATTTAGAAAAGTGAAGAAGTAAAGTAAGAAAAGAAGATGGAATTTCAGTTTTAAAGAGTATTCTTTGAGAAGTAATAAGTATTTAGAAAAGTGAAGAAGTAAAGTAAGAAAAGAAGATAGAATTTCAGTTTTAAGAGTATGCTTTGAGAAGTAATAAGTATTTAGAAAAGTGAAGAAGTAAAGTAAGAAAAGAAGATAGAGTTTCAGTTTCAAAGAGTATGCTTTGAGAAGTAATAAGTATTTAGAAAAGTGAAGAAGTGAAGTAATAAAAGAAGATAGAATATCAGTTTTATCGAATTTGTTTTTAAATATAAAGTATTAAGTATTTAGAAAAGTGAAGAAGTAAAGTAAGAAAAGAAGATAGATTTTCAGTTTTAATGAGTATGCTTTGAGAAGTATTAAGTATTTAGAAAAGTGAAGAAGTAAAGTAAGAAAAGTGAAGAAGTAAAGTAAGAAAAGAAGATAGAATTTCAGTTTTAAAGAGTATGCTTTGAGAAGTAATAAGTATTTAGAAAAGTGAAGAAGTAAAGTAAGAAAAGAAGATAGAATTTCAGTTTCAAAGAGTATGCTTTGAGAAGTATTAAGTATTTAGAAAAGTGAAGAAGTAAAGTAAGAAAAGAAGATAGAGTTTCAGTTTCAAAGAGTATGCTTTGAGAAGTAATAAGTATTTAGAAAAGTGAAGAAGTGAAGTAATAAAAGAAGATAGAATATCAGTTTTATCGAATTTGTTTTTAAATATAAAGTATTAAGTATTTAGAAAAGTGAAGAAGTAAAGTAAGAAAAGAAGATAGATTTTCAGTTTTAATGAGTATGCTTTGAGAAGTATTAAGTATTTAGAAAAGTGAAGAAGTAAAGTAATAAATGAAGATGGAATTTCAGTTTTAAGTATTATTCTTTGAGAATTATTAATTATTTAGAAAAGTGAATAAGTAAAGTAAGAATAGAAGATAGAATTTCAGTTTTAATGAGTATGCTTTGAGAAGTATTAAGTATTTAGAAAAGTGAAGAAGTAAAGTAATAAATGAAGATGGAATTTCAGTTTTAAGTATTATTCTTTGAGAATTATTAATTATTTAGAAAAGTGAATAAGTAAAGTAATAAATGAAGATGGAATTTCAGTTTTAAGAGTATGCTTTGAGAAGTATTAAGTATTTAGAAAAGTGAAGAAGTGAAGTAAGAAAAGAAGATAGAATTTCAGTTTTAAGGAGTATGCTTTGAGAAGTATTAAGTATTTAGAAAAGTGAAGAAGTAAAGTAAGAAAAGTGAAGAAGTAAAGTAAGAAAAGAAGATAGAATTTCAGTTTTAAAGAGTATGCTTTGAGAAGTAATAAGTATTTAGAAAAGTGAAGAAGTAAAGTAAGAAAAGAAGATAGAATTTCAGTTTCAAAGAGTATGCTTTGAGAAGTATTAAGTATTTAGAAAAGTGAAGAAGTAAAGTAAGAAAAGAAGATAGAGTTTCAGTTTCAAAGAGTATGCTTTGAGAAGTAATAAGTATTTAGAAAAGTGAAGAAGTGAAGTAATAAAAGAAGATAGAATATCAGTTTTATCGAATTTGTTTTTAAATATAAAGTATTAAGTATTTAGAAAAGTGAAGAAGTAAAGTAAGAAAAGAAGATAGATTTTCAGTTTTAATGAGTATGCTTTGAGAAGTATTAAGTATTTAGAAAAGTGAAGAAGTAAAGTAATAAATGAAGATGGAATTTCAGTTTTAAGTATTATTCTTTGAGAATTATTAATTATTTAGAAAAGTGAATAAGTAAAGTAAGAATAGAAGATAGAATTTCAGTTTTAATGAGTATGCTTTGAGAAGTATTAAGTATTTAGAAAAGTGAAGAAGTAAAGTAATAAATGAAGATGGAATTTCAGTTTTAAGTATTATTCTTTGAGAATTATTAATTATTTAGAAAAGTGAATAAGTAAAGTAATAAATGAAGATGGAATTTCAGTTTTAAGAGTATGCTTTGAGAAGTATTAAGTATTTAGAAAAGTGAAGAAGTAAAGTAATAAATGAAGATAGAATTTCAGTTTTAAGAGTATGCTTTGAGAAGTAATAAGTATTTAGAAAAGTGAATAAGTAAAGTAAGAAAAGAAGATAGAATTTCAGTTTTAAGGAGTATGCTTTGAGAAGTATTAAGTATTTAGAAAAGTGAAGAAGTAAAGTAAGAAAAGAAGATAGAGTTTCAGTTTTAAGAGTATGCTTTGAGAAGTATTAAGTATTTAGAAAAGTGAAGAAGTAAAGTAATAAATGAAGATAGAATTTCAGTTTTAAAGAGTATGCTTTGAGAAGTAATAAGTATTTAGAAAAGTGAATAAGTAAAGTAAGAAAAGAAGATAGAATTTCAGTTTTAAGGAGTATGCTTTGAGAAGTAATAAGTATTTAGAAAAGTGAAGAAGTAAAGTAAGAAAAGAAGATAGAGTTTCAGTTTCAAAGAGTATGCTTTGAGAAGTAATAAGTATTTAGAAAAGTGAAGAAGTGAAGTAATAAAAGAAGATAGAATATCAGTTTTATCGAATTTGTTTTTAAATATAAAGTATTAAGTATTTAGAAAAGTGAAGAAGTAAAGTAAGAAAAGAAGATAGATTTTCAGTTTTAATGAGTATGCTTTGAGAAGTATTAAGTATTTAGAAAAGTGAAGAAGTAAAGTAATAAATGAAGATGGAATTTCAGTTTTAAGTATTATTCTTTGAGAATTATTAATTATTTAGAAAAGTGAATAAGTAAAGTAAGAAAAGAAGATAGAATTTCAGTTTTAATGAGTATGCTTTGAGAAGTATTAAGTATTTAGAAAAGTGAAGAAGTAAAGTAATAAATGAAGATGGAATTTCAGTTTTAAGTATTATTCTTTGAGAATTATTAATTATTTAGAAAAGTGAATAAGTAAAGTAATAAATGAAGATGGAATTTCAGTTTTAAGAGTATGCTTTGAGAAGTATTAAGTATTTAGAAAAGTGAAGAAGTAAAGTAATAAATGAAGATAGAATTTCAGTTTTAAGAGTATGCTTTGAGAAGTAATAAGTATTTAGAAAAGTGAATAAGTAAAGTAAGAAAAGAAGATAGAATTTCAGTTTTAAGGAGTATGCTTTGAGAAGTATTAAGTATTTAGAAAAGTGAAGAAGTAAAGTAAGAAAAGAAGATAGAGTTTCAGTTTTAAGTAGTATGCTTTGAGAATTATTAAGTATTTAGAAAAGTGAAGAAGTAAAGTAATAAATGAAGATAGAATTTCAGTTTTAAGGAGTATGCTTTGAGATGTAATAAGTATTTAGAAAAGTGAATAAGTAAAGTAAGAAAAGAAGATAGAGTTTCAGTTTTAAAGAGTATTCTTTGAGAAGTATTAAGTATTTAGAAAAGTGAAGAAGTAAAGTAATAAATGAAGATGGAATTTCAGTTTTAAGGAGTATGCTTTGAGAATTATTAATTATTTAGAAAAGTGAAGAAGTAAAGTAAGAAAAAAAGATAGAGTTTCAGTTTCAAAGAGTATGCTTTGAGAAGTAATAAGTATTTAGAAAAGTGAAGAAGTGAAGTAATAAATGAAAATGGAATTTCAGTTTTAAGAGTATGCTTTGAGAAGTAATAAGTATTTAGAAAAGTGAATAAGTAAAGTAAGAAAAGAAGATAGAATTTCAGTTTTAAGGAGTATGCTTTGAGAAGTAATAAGTATTTAGAAAAGTGAATAAGTAAAGTAAGAAAAGAAGATAGAGTTTCAGTTTTAAGGAGTATGCTTTGAGAAGTAATAAGTATTTAGAAAAGTGAAGAAGTAAAGTAAGAAAAGAAGATAGAGTTTCTGTTTCAAAGAGTATGCTTTGAGAAGTAATAAGTATTTAGAAAAGTGAATAAGTAAAGTAAGAAAAGAAGATAGAGTTTCAGTTTTAAAGAGTATTCTTTGAGAAGTATTAAGTATTTAGAAAAGTGAAGAAGTAAAGTAATAAATGAAGATGGAATTTCAGTTTTAAGGAGTATGCTTTGAGAATTATTAATTATTTAGAAAAGTGAAGAAGTGAAGTAATAAATGAAGATAGAATTTCAGTTTTAAGGAGTATGCTTTGAGAAGTAATAAGTATTTAGAAAAGTGAATAAGTAAAGTAAGAAAAGAAGATAGAATTTCAGTTTTAAGGAGTATGCTTTGAGAAGTATTAAGTATTTAGAAAAGTGAAGAAGTGAAGTAAGAAATGAAGATAGAGTTTCAGTTTTAAGGAGTATGCTTTGAGAAGTAATAAGTATTTAGAAAAGTGAAGAAGTAAAGTAAGAAAAGAAGATAGAGTTTCTGTTTCAAAGAGTATGCTTTGAGAAGTATTAAGTATTTAGAAAAGTGAATAAGTAAAGTAAGAAAAGAAGATAGAGTTTCAGTTTTAAAGAGTATTCTTTGAGAAGTATTAAGTATTTAGAAAAGTGAAGAAGTAAAGTAATAAATGAAGATGGAATTTCAGTTTTAAGGAGTATGCTTTGAGAATTATTAATTATTTAGAAAAGTGAAGAAGTGAAGTAATAAATGAAGATAGAATTTCAGTTTTAAGTAGTATGCTTTGAGAAGTAATAAGTATTTAGAAAAGTGAAGAAGTAAAGTAATAAAAGAAGATAGAATTTCAGTTTTAAGGAGTATGCTTTGAGAAGTATTAAGTATTTAGAAAAGTGAAGAAGTAAAGTAAGAAATGAAGATAGAGTTTCAGTTTTAAGGAGTATGCTTTGAGAAGTATTAAGTATTTAGAAAAGTGAAGAAGTAAAGTAATAAAAGAAGATAGAGTTTCAGTTTTAAAGAGTATGCTTTGAGAAGTATTAAGTATTTAGAAAAGTGAAGAAGTAAAGTAAGAAAAGAAGATAGAGTTTCAGTTTCAAAGAGTATGCTTTGAGAAGTAATAAGTATTTAGAAAAGTGAATAAGTAAAGTAATAAATGAAGATGGAATTTCAGTTTTAAAGAGTATGCTTTGAGAAGTATTAAGTATTTAGAAAAGTGAAGAAGTAAAGTAAGAAAAGAAGATAGAATTTCAGTTTTAAGGAGTATGCTTTGAGAAGTATTAAGTATTTAGAAAAGTGAATAAGTAAAGTAAGAAAAGAAGATAGAATTTCAGTTTTAAGGAGTATGCTTTGAGAAGTATTAAGTATTTAGAAAAGTGAAGAAGTAAAGTAAGAAAAGAAGATAGAGTTTCAGTTTTAAGTAGTATGCTTTGAGAAGTAATAAGTATTTAGAAAAGTGAAGAAGTAAAGCAAGAAAAGAAGATAGAATTTCAGTTTTAAAGAGTATGCTTTGAGAAGTATTAAGTATTTAGAAAAGTGAAGAAGTAAAGTAAGAAAAGAAGATAGAATATCAGTTTTATCGAATTTGTTTTTAAATATAAAGTATAAAGTATTTAGAAAAGTGAATAAGTAAAGTAATAAAAGAAGATAGAATTTCAGTTTTAAAGAGTATGCTTTGAGAAGTATTAAGTATTTAGAAAAGTGAAGAAGTAAAGTAAGAAAAGAAGATAGAATTTCAGTTTTAAGGAGTATGCTTTGAGAAGTATTAAGTATTTAGAAAAGTGAATAAGTAAAGTAAGAAAAGAAGATAGAATTTCAGTTTTAAGGAGTATGCTTTGAGAAGTATTAAGTATTTAGAAAAGTGAAGAAGTAAAGTAAGAAAAGAAGATAGAGTTTCAGTTTTAAGTAGTATGCTTTGAGAAGTAATAAGTATTTAGAAAAGTGAAGAAGTAAAGCAAGAAAAGAAGATAGAATTTCAGTTTTAATGAGTATGCTTTGAGAAGTATTAAGTATTTAGAAAAGTGAAGAAGTAAAGTAATAAATGAAGATAGAATTTCAGTTTTAAGGAGTATGCTTTGAGAAGTATTAAGTATTTAGAAAAGTGAAGAAGTGAAGTAATAAAAGAAGATAGAATATCAGTTTTAAGGAGTATGCTTTGAGAAGTATTAAGTATTTAGAAAAGTGAAGAAGTAAAGTAATAAATGAAGATGGAATTTCAGTTTTAAGTATTATTCTTTGAGAATTATTAATTATTTAGAAAAGTGAATAAGTAAAGTAAGAAAAGAAGATAGAATTTCAGTTTTAAAGAGTATGCTTTGAGAAGTAATAAGTATTTAGAAAAGTGAAGAAAAGAAGAAAGAGTTTCAGTTTCAAAGAGTATGCTTTGAGAAGTAATAAGTATTTAGAAAAGTGAATAAGTAAAGTAATAAATGAAGATGGAATTTCAGTTTTAAAGAGTATTCTTTGAGAAGTAATAAGTATTTAGAAAAGTGAAGAAGTAAAGTAAGAAAAGAAGATAGAATTTCAGTTTCAAAGTTTATGCTTTGAGAAGTAATAAGTATTTAGAAAAGTGAAGAAGTAAAGTAAGAAAAGAAGATAGAGTTTCAGTTTTAAAGAGTATGCTTTGAGAAGTATTAAGTATTTAGAAAAGTGAAGAAGTAAAGTAAGAAAAGAAGATAGAATTTCAGTTTTAAGTAGTATGCTTTGAGAAGTAATAAGTATTTAGAAAAGTGAATAAGTAAAGTAAGAAAAGAAGATAGAATTTCAGTTTTAAGTAGTATGCTTTGAGAAGTATTAAGTATTTGAAAAGTGAAGAAGTAAAGTAAGAAAAGAAGATAGAGTTTCAGTTTTAAGGAGTATGCTTTGAGAAGTATTAAGTATTTAGAAAAGTGAAGAAGTGAAGTAATAAAAGAAGATAGAATTTCAGTTTTAAGTAGTATGCTTTGAGAAGTAATAAGTATTTAGAAAAGTGAAGAAGTAAAGTAATAAAAGAAGATAGAGTTTCAGTTTTAAAGAGTATGCTTTGAGAAGTATTAAGTATTTAGAAAAGTGAATAAGTAAAGTAAGAAAAGAAGATAGAGTTTCAGTTTTAAGGAGTATGCTTTGAGAAGTATTAAGTATTTAGAAAAGTGAAGAAGTGAAGTAATAAAAGAAGATAGAGTTTCAGTTTTAAGAGTATGCTTTGAGAAGTAATAAGTATTTAGAAAAGTGAAGAAGTAAAGTAAGAAAAGAAGATAGAATTTCAGTTTTAAGGAGTATGCTTTGAGAAGTATTAAGTATTTAGAAAAGTGAAGAAGTAAAGTAATAAATGAAGATAGAATTTCAGTTTTAAGGAGTATGCTTTGAGAAGTATTGAGTATTTAGAAAAGTGAAGAAGTAAAGTAAGAAAAGAAGATAGAGTTTCAGTTTTAAGAGTATGCTTTGAGAAGTAATAAGTATTTAGAAAAGTGAAGAAGTAAAGTAAGAAAAGAAGATGGAATTTCAGTTTTAAAGAGTATGCTTTGAGAAGTATTAAGTATTTAGAAAAGTGAAGAAGTAAAGTAATAAATGAAGATAGAATTTCAGTTTTAAGAGTATGCTTTGAGAAGTAATAAGTATTTAGAAAAGTGAAGAAGTAAAGCAAGAAAAGAAGATAGAATTTCAGTTTTAAAGAGTATGCTTTGAGAAGTAATAAGTATTTAGAAAAGTGAATAAGTAAAGTAAGAAAAGAAGATAGAGTTTCAGTTTTAAAGAGTATGCTTTGAGAAGTATTAAGTATTTAGAAAAGTGAAGAAGTAAAGTAATAAATGAAGATGGAATTTCAGTTTTAAGTATTATTCTTTGAGAATTATTAATTATTTAGAAAAGTGAAGAAGTGAAGTAATAAATGAAGATAGAATTTCAGTTTTAAGGAGTATGCTTTGAGAAGTATTAAGTATTTAGAAAAGTGAATAAGTAAAGTAAGAAAAGAAGATAGAGTTTCAGTTTTAAAGAGTATTCTTTGAGAAGTATTAAGTATTTAGAAAAGTGAAGAAGTGAAGTAATAAAAGTAGATAGAATATCAGTTTTATCGAATTTTGTTTTTAAATATAAAGTATTAAGTATTTAGAAAAGTGAAGAAGTAAAGTAATAAATGAAGATGGAATTTCAGTTTTAAAGAGTATGCTTTGAGAAGTATTAAGTATTTAGAAAAGTGAAGAAGTAAAGTAATAAATGAAGATGGAATCTCAGTTTTAAGTATTATTCTTTGAGAAGTAATAAGTATTTAGAAAAGTGAATAAGTAAAGTAAGAAAAGAAGATAGAGTTTCAGTTTTAAGTAGTATGCTTTGAGAAGTATTAAGTATTTAGAAAAGTGAAGAAGTGAAGTAATAAAAGTAGATAGAATATCAGTTTTATCGAATTTTGTTTTTAAATATAAAGTATTAAGTATTTAGAAAAGTGAAGAAGTAAAGTAAGAAAAGAAGATAGAATTTCAGTTTTAATGAGTATGCTTTGAGAAGTATTAAGTATTTAGAAAAGTGAAGAAGTAAAGTAATAAATGAAGATGGAATTTCAGTTTTAAGTATTATTCTTTGAGAATTATTAATTATTTAGAAAAGTGAATAAGTAAAGTAAGAAAAGAAGATAGAATTTCAGTTTTAATGAGTATGCTTTGAGAAGTATTAAGTATTTAGAAAAGTGAAGAAGTAAAGTAATAAATGAAGATGGAATCTCAGTTTTAAGTATTATTCTTTGAGAAGTAATAAGTATTTAGAAAAGTGAATAAGTAAAGTAAGAAAAGAAGATAGAGTTTCAGTTTTAAGTATTATTCTTTGAGAATTATTAAGTATTTAGAAAAGTGAATAAGTAAAGTAAGAAAAGAAGATAGAATTTCAGTTTTAAAGAGTATTCTTTGAGAAGTATTAAGTATTTAGAAAAGTGAAGAAGTAAAGTAATAAATGAAGATAGAATTTCAGTTTTAAGTAGTATGCTTTGAGAAGTATTAAGTATTTGAAAAGCGAAGAAGTAAAGTAAGAAAAGAAGATAGAGTTTCAGTTTTAAGGAGTATGCTTTGAGAAGTATTAAGTATTTAGAAAAGTGAAGAAGTAAAGTAAGAAAAGAAGATAGAGTTTCAGTTTCAAAGAGTATGCTTTGAGAAGTAATAAGTATTTAGAAAAGTGAAGAAGTGAAGTAAGAAAAGAAGATAGAGTTTCAGTTTTAAGTATTATTCTTTGAGAATTATTAAGTATTTAGAAAAGTGAATAAGTAAAGTAAGAAAAGAAGATAGAATTTCAGTTTTAAAGAGTATTCTTTGAGAAGTATTAAGTATTTAGAAAAGTGAAGAAGTAAAGTAATAAATGAAGATGGAATTTCAGTTTTAAGTATTATTCTTTGAGAATTATTAATTATTTAGAAAAGTGAATAAGTAAAGTAAGAAAAGAAGATAGAATTTCAGTTTTAATGAGTATGCTTTGAGAAGTATTAAGTATTTAGAAAAGTGAAGAAGTGAAGTAAGAAAAGAAGATAGAGTTTCAGTTTTAAGTATTATTCTTTGAGAAGTAATAAGTATTTAGAAAAGTGAAGAAGTGAAGTAAGAAAAGAAGATAGAATTTCAGTTTTAAAGAGTATGCTTTGAGAAGTATTAAGTATTTAGAAAAGTGAAGAAGTGAAGTAAGAAAAGAAGATAGAGTTTCAGTTTTAAGTATTATTCTTTGAGAATTATTAAGTATTTAGAAAAGTGAATAAGTAAAGTAAGAAAAGAAGATAGAATTTCAGTTTTAATGAGTATGCTTTGAGAAGTATTAAGTATTTAGAAAAGTGAAGAAGTAAAGTAAGAAAAGAAGAAATAATTTCAGTTTTAAGGAGTATGCTTTGAGAAGTAATAAGTATTTAGAAAAGTGAATAAGTAAAGTAAGAAAAGAAGATAGAGTTTCAGTTTTAAGGAGTATGCTTTGAGAAGTATTAAGTATTTAGAAAAGTGAAGAAGTAAAGTAAGAAAAGAAGATAGAGTTTCAGTTTCAAAGAGTATGCTTTGAGAAGTAATAAGTATTTAGAAAAGTGAAGAAGTGAAGTAAGAAAAGAAGATAGAGTTTCAGTTTTAAGTATTATTCTTTGAGAATTATTAAGTATTTAGAAAAGCGAAGAAGTAAAGTAAGAAAAGAAGATAGAGTTTCAGTTTTAAGGAGTATGCTTTGAGAAGTATTAAGTATTTAGAAAAGTGAAGAAGTAAAGTAAGAAAAGAAGATAGAGTTTCAGTTTCAAAGAGTATGCTTTGAGAAGTAATAAGTATTTAGAAAAGTGAAGAAGTGAAGTAAGAAAAGAAGATAGAGTTTCAGTTTTAAGTATTATTCTTTGAGAATTATTAAGTATTTAGAAAAGTGAATAAGTAAAGTAAGAAAAGAAGATAGAATTTCAGTTTTAAAGAGTATTCTTTGAGAAGTATTAAGTATTTAGAAAAGTGAAGAAGTAAAGTAATAAATGAAGATGGAATTTCAGTTTTAAGTATTATTCTTTGAGAATTATTAATTATTTAGAAAAGTGAATAAGTAAAGTAAGAAAAGAAGATAGAATTTCAGTTTTAATGAGTATGCTTTGAGAAGTATTAAGTATTTAGAAAAGTGAAGAAGTGAAGTAAGAAAAGAAGATAGAGTTTCAGTTTTAAGTATTATTCTTTGAGAAGTAATAAGTATTTAGAAAAGTGAAGAAGTGAAGTAAGAAAAGAAGATAGAATTTCAGTTTTAAAGAGTATGCTTTGAGAAGTATTAAGTATTTAGAAAAGTGAAGAAGTGAAGTAAGAAAAGAAGATAGAGTTTCAGTTTTAAGTATTATTCTTTGAGAATTATTAAGTATTTAGAAAAGTGAATAAGTAAAGTAAGAAAAGAAGATAGAATTTCAGTTTTAAAGAGTATTCTTTGAGAAGTATTAAGTATTTAGAAAAGTGAAGAAGTAAAGTAATAAATGAAGATGGAATTTCAGTTTTAAGTATTATTCTTTGAGAATTATTAATTATTTAGAAAAGTGAATAAGTAAAGTAAGAAAAGAAGATAGAATTTCAGTTTTAATGAGTATGCTTTGAGAAGTATTAAGTATTTAGAAAAGTGAAGAAGTAAAGTAATAAATGAAGATGGAATTTCAGTTTTAAGTATTATTCTTTGAGAATTATTAATTATTTAGAAAAGTGAATAAGTAAAGTAAGAAAAGAAGATAGAATTTCAGTTTTAAAGAGTATGCTTTGAGAAGTATTAAGTATTTAGAAAAGTGAAGAAGTAAAGTAATAAAAGAAGATAGAGTTTCAGTTTCAAAGAGTATGCTTTGAGAAGTAATAAGTATTTAGAAAAGTGAAGAAGTGAAGTAAGAAAAGAAGATAGAGTTTCAGTTTTAAGTATTATTCTTTGAGAATTATTAAGTATTTAGAAAAGTGAATAAGTAAAGTAAGAAAAGAAGATAGAATTTCAGTTTTAAAGAGTATTCTTTGAGAAGTATTAAGTATTTAGAAAAGTGAAGAAGTAAAGTAATAAATGAAGATGGAATTTCAGTTTTAAGGAGTATGCTTTGAGAAGTATTAAGTATTTAGAAAAGTGAAGAAGTGAAGTAATAAAAGAAGATAGAATTTCAGTTTTAAGAGTATGCTTTGAGAAGTAATAAGTATTTAGAAAAGTGAAGAAGTAAAGTAATAAAAGAAGATAGAGTTTCAGTTTCAAAGAGTATGCTTTGAGAAGTAATAAGTATTTAGAAAAGTGAAGAAGTGAAGTAAGAAAAGAAGATAGAGTTTCAGTTTTAAGTATTATTCTTTGAGAATTATTAAGTATTTAGAAAAGTGAATAAGTAAAGTAAGAAAAGAAGATAGAATTTCAGTTTTAAAGAGTATTCTTTGAGAAGTATTAAGTATTTAGAAAAGTGAAGAAGTAAAGTAATAAATGAAGATGGAATTTCAGTTTTAAGGAGTATGCTTTGAGAAGTATTAAGTATTTAGAAAAGTGAAGAAGTGAAGTAATAAAAGAAGATAGAATTTCAGTTTTAAGAGTATGCTTTGAGAAGTAATAAGTATTTAGAAAAGTGAAGAAGTAAAGTAATAAAAGAAGATAGAGTTTCAGTTTCAAAGAGTATGCTTTGAGAAGTAATAAGTATTTAGAAAAGTGAAGAAGTGAAGTAAGAAAAGAAGATAGAGTTTCAGTTTTAAGTATTATTCTTTGAGAATTATTAAGTATTTAGAAAAGTGAATAAGTAAAGTAAGAAAAGAAGATAGAATTTCAGTTTTAAAGAGTATGCTTTGAGAAGTATTAAGTATTTAGAAAAGTGAAGAAGTAAAGTAATAAAAGAAGATAGAGTTTCAGTTTCAAAGAGTATGCTTTGAGAAGTAATAAGTATTTAGAAAAGTGAAGAAGTGAAGTAAGAAAAGAAGATAGAGTTTCAGTTTTAAGTATTATTCTTTGAGAATTATTAAGTATTTAGAAAAGTGAATAAGTAAAGTAAGAAAAGAAGATAGAATTTCAGTTTTAAAGAGTATTCTTTGAGAAGTATTAAGTATTTAGAAAAGTGAAGAAGTAAAGTAATAAATGAAGATGGAATTTCAGTTTTAAGTATTATTCTTTGAGAATTATTAATTATTTAGAAAAGTGAATAAGTAAAGTAAGAAAAGAAGATAGAATTTCAGTTTTAATGAGTATGCTTTGAGAAGTATTAAGTATTTAGAAAAGTGAAGAAGTAAAGTAATAAATGAAGATGGAATCTCAGTTTTAAGTATTATTCTTTGAGAAGTAATAAGTATTTAGAAAAGTGAATAAGTAAAGTAAGAAAAGAAGATAGAATTTCAGTTTTAAAGTTTATGCTTTGAGAAGTAATAAGTATTTAGAAAAGTGAATAAGTAAAGTAAGAAAAGAAGATAGAGTTTCAGTTTTAAAGAGTATGCTTTGAGAAGTATTAAGTATTTAGAAAAGTGAAGAAGTAAAGTAATAAATGAAGATGGAATTTCAGTTTTAAGTATTATTCTTTGAGAATTATTAATTATTTAGAAAAGTGAAGAAGTGAAGTAATAAATGAAGATAGAATTTCAGTTTTAAAGAGTATTCTTTGAGAAGTATTAAGTATTTAGAAAAGTGAATAAGTAAAGTAAGAAAAGAAGATAGATTTTCAGTTTCAAAGAGTATGCTTTGAGAAGTATTAAGTATTTAGAAAAGTGAAGAAGTAAAGTAAGAAAAGAAGATAGAGTTTCAGTTTCAAAGAGTATGCTTTGAGAAGTAATAAGTATTTAGAAAAGTGAAGAAGTAAAGTAAGAAAAGAAGATAGAGTTTCAGTTTCAAAGTTTATGCTTTGAGAAGTAATAAGTATTTAGAAAAGTGAATAAGTAAAGTAATAAATGAAGATGGAATTTCAGTTTTAAGAGTATGCTTTGAGAAGTAATAAGTATTTAGAAAAGTGAAGAAGTAAAGCAAGAAAAGAAGATAGAATTTCAGTTTTAAAGAGTATGCTTTGAGAAGTATTAAGTATTTAGAAAAGTGAAGAAGTAAAGTAAGAAAAGAAGATAGAATTTCAGTTTTAAGTAGTATGCTTTGAGAATTATTAATTATTTAGAAAAGTGAATAAGTAAAGTAAGAAAAGAAGATAGAGTTTCAGTTTCAAAGTTTATGCTTTGAGAAGTAATAAGTATTTAGAAAAGTGAATAAGTAAAGTAATAAATGAAGATGGAATTTCAGTTTTAAGAGTATGCTTTGAGAAGTAATAAGTATTTAGAAAAGTGAAGAAGTAAAGCAAGAAAAGAAGATAGAATTTCAGTTTTAAAGAGTATGCTTTGAGAAGTAATAAGTATTTAGAAAAGTGAAGAAGTAAAGTAATAAAAGAAGATAGAATTTCAGTTTTAAGAGTATGCTTTGAGAAGTAATAAGTATTTAGAAAAGTGAATAAGTAAAGTAAGAAAAGAAGATAGAATTTCAGTTTTAAGTAGTATGCTTTGAGAAGTATTAAGTATTTAGAAAAGTGAAGAAGTAAAGTAATAAATGAAGATAGAGTTTCAGTTTTAAAGAGTATTCTTTGAGAAGTAATAAGTATTTAGAAAAGTGAAGAAGTAAAGTAAGAAAAGAAGATAGAATTTCAGTTTTAAGGAGTATGCTTTGAGAAGTAATAAGTATTAAGAAAAGTGAAGAAGTAAAGTAAGAAAAGAAGATAGAGTTTCAGTTTTAAAGAGTATGCTTTGAGAAGTATTAAGTATTTAGAAAAGTGAAGAAGTAAAGCAAGAAAAGAAGATAGAATTTCAGTTTTAAGGAGTATGCTTTGAGAAGTATTAAGTATTTAGAAAAGTGAAGAAGTAAAGTAATAAATGAAGATAGAATTTCAGTTTTAAGGAGTATGCTTTGAGAAGTATTAAGTATTTAGAAAAGTGAATAAGTAAAGTAAGAAAAGAAGATAGAGTTTCAGTTTTAAGTAGTATGCTTTGAGAAGTAATAAGTATTTAGAAAAGTGAATAAGTAAAGTAAGAAAAGAAGATAGAATTTCAGTTTTAAAGAGTATGCTTTGAGAAGTATTAAGTATTTAGAAAAGTGAAGAAGTAAAGTAATAAATGAAGATGGAATTTCAGTTTTAAGTATTATTCTTTGAGAATTATTAATTATTTAGAAAAGTGAATAAGTAAAGTAAGAAAAGAAGATAGAATTTCAGTTTTAAAGTTTATGCTTTGAGAAGTAATAAGTATTTAGAAAAGTGAAGAAGTAAAGTAAGAAAAGAAGATAGAATTTCAGTTTCAAAGTTTATGCTTTGAGAAGTAATAAGTATTTAGAAAAGTGAAGAAGTAAAGTAATAAAAGAAGATAGATTTTCAGTTTCAAAGAGTATGCTTTGAGAAGTAATAAGTATTTAGAAAAGTGAAGAAGTGAAGTAAGAAAAGAAGATAGAGTTTCAGTTTTAAGTATTATTCTTTGAGAATTATTAAGTATTTAGAAAAGTGAATAAGTAAAGTAATAAATGAAGATAGAATTTCAGTTTTAAGGAGTATGCTTTGAGAAGTAATAAGTATTTAGAAAAGTGAAGAAGTAAAGTAAGAAAAGAAGATAGAATTTCAGTTTTAAGGAGTATGCTTTGAGAAGTAATAAGTATTAAGAAAAGTGAAGAAGTAAAGTAAGAAAAGAAGATAGAGTTTCAGTTTTAAAGAGTATGCTTTGAGAAGTAATAAGTATTTAGAAAAGTGAATAAGTAAAGTAATAAATGAAGATGGAATTTCAGTTTTAAGAGTATGCTTTGAGAAGTAATAAGTATTTAGAAAAGTGAATAAGTAAAGTAAGAAAAGAAGATAGAATTTCAGTTTTAAGGAGTATTCTTTGAGAAGTAATAAGTATTTAGAAAAGTGAATAAGTAAAGTAAGAAAAGAAGATGGAATTTCAGTTTTAAAGTTTATGCTTTGAGAAGTAATAAGTATTTAGAAAAGTGAAGAAGTAAAGTAAGAAAAGAAGATAGAATTTCAGTTTTAAGGAGTATGCTTTGAGAAGTAATAAGTATTTAGAAAAGTGAATAAGTAAAGTAAGAAAAGAAGATAGAATTTCAGTTTTAAGGAGTATGCTTTGAGAAGTATTAAGTATTTAGAAAAGTGAAGAAGTAAAGTAAGAAAAGAAGATAGAATTTCAGTTTCAAAGTTTATGCTTTGAGAAGTAATAAGTATTTAGAAAAGTGAAGAAGTGAATTAATAAAAGAAGATAGAATTTCAGTTTTAAGGAGTATTCTTTGAGAAGTAATAAGTATTTAGAAAAGTGAATAAGTAAAGTAAGAAAAGAAGATAGAATTTCAGTTTTAAGGAGTATGCTTTGAGAAGTATTAAGTATTTAGAAAAGTGAAGAAGTAAAGTAAGAAAAGAAGATAGAATTTCAGTTTTAAAGAGTATTCTTTGAGAAGTAATAAGTATTTAGAAAAGTGAAGAAGTAAAGTAAGAAAAGAAGATAGAGTTTCAGTTTCAAAGAGTATGCTTTGAGAAGTAATAAGTATTTAGAAAAGTGAAGAAGTGAAGTAAGAAAAGAAGATAGAGTTTCAGTTTTAAGTATTATTCTTTGAGAATTATTAAGTATTTAGAAAAGTGAAGAAGTAAAGTAAGAAAAGAAGATAGAATTTCAGTTTCAAAGTTTATGCTTTGAGAAGTATTAAGTATTTAGAAAAGTGAAGAAGTAAAGTAAGAAAAGAAGATAGAGTTTCAGTTTTAAGGAGTATGCTTTGAGAAGTATTAAGTATTTAGAAAAGTGAAGAAGTAAAGTAATAAAAGAAGATAGAATTTCAGTTTCAAAGAGTATGCTTTGAGAAGTATTAAGTATTTAGAAAAGTGAAGAAGTAAAGTAAGAAAAGAAGATAGAGTTTCAGTTTTAAGTAGTATGCTTTGAGAAGTAATAAGTATTTAGAAAAGTGAATAAGTAAAGTAAGAAAAGAAGATAGAATTTCAGTTTTAAGGAGTATGCTTTGAGAAGTAATAAGTATTTAGAAAAGTGAATAAGTAAAGTAAGAAAAGAAGATAGAATTTCAGTTTTAAGGAGTATGCTTTGAGAAGTATTAAGTATTTAGAAAAGTGAAGAAGTAAAGTAAGAAAAGAAGATAGAATTTCAGTTTCAAAGTTTATGCTTTGAGAAGTAATAAGTATTTAGAAAAGTGAAGAAGTAAAGTAAGAAAAGAAGATAGAGTTTCAGTTTTAAAGAGTATTCTTTGAGAATTATTAAGTATTTAGAAAAGTGAAGAAGTAAAGTAAGAAAAGAAGATAGAATTTCAGTTTTAATGAGTATGCTTTGAGAAGTATTAAGTATTTAGAAAAGTGAAGAAGTAAAGTAAGAAAAGAAGATAGAGTTTCAGTTTTAAGGAGTATGCTTTGAGAAGTATTAAGTATTTAGAAAAGTGAAGAAGTAAAGTAATAAAAGAAGATAGAATTTCAGTTTCAAAGAGTATGCTTTGAGAAGTATTAAGTATTTAGAAAAGTGAAGAAGTAAAGTAAGAAAAGAAGATAGAGTTTCAGTTTTAAGTAGTATGCTTTGAGAAGTAATAAGTATTTAGAAAAGTGAATAAGTAAAGTAAGAAAAGAAGATAGAATTTCAGTTTTAAGGAGTATGCTTTGAGAAGTAATAAGTATTTAGAAAAGTGAATAAGTAAAGTAAGAAAAGAAGATAGAATTTCAGTTTTAAGGAGTATGCTTTGAGAAGTATTAAGTATTTAGAAAAGTGAAGAAGTAAAGTAAGAAAAGAAGATAGAATTTCAGTTTCAAAGTTTATGCTTTGAGAAGTAATAAGTATTTAGAAAAGTGAAGAAGTAAAGTAAGAAAAGAAGATAGAGTTTCAGTTTTAAAGAGTATTCTTTGAGAAGTAATAAGTATTTAGAAAAGTGAATAAGTAAAGTAAGAAAAGAAGATAGAGTTTCAGTTTTAAGTAGTATGCTTTGAGAAGTAATAAGTATTTAGAAAAGTGAATAAGTAAAGTAAGAAAAGAAGATAGAATTTCAGTTTTAAGGAGTATTCTTTGAGAAGTAATAAGTATTTAGAAAAGTGAATAAGTAAAGTAAGAAAAGAAGATAGAATTTCAGTTTTAAGGAGTATGCTTTGAGAAGTATTAAGTATTTAGAAAAGTGAAGAAGTAAAGTAAGAAAAGAAGATAGAATTTCAGTTTTAAGGAGTATGCTTTGAGAAGTATTAAGTATTTAGAAAAGTGAAGAAGTAAAGTAAGAAAAGAAGATAGAGTTTCAGTTTTAAGTAGTATGCTTTGAGAAGTAATAAGTATTTAGAAAAGTGAAGAAGTGAAGTAATAAAAGAAGATAGAATTTCAGTTTTAAGTAGTATGCTTTGAGAAGTAATAAGTATTTAGAAAAGTGAATAAGTAAAGTAAGAAAAGAAGATAGAATTTCAGTTTTAAAGTTTATGCTTTGAGAAGTAATAAGTATTTAGAAAAGTGAATAAGTAAAGTAATAAATGAAGATGGAATTTCAGTTTTAAGAGTATGCTTTGAGAAGTAATAAGTATTTAGAAAAGTGAAGAAGTAAAGTAAGAAAAGAAGATAGAATTTCAGTTTTAAAGAGTATGCTTTGAGATGTAATAAGTATTTAGAAAAGTGAAGAAGTAAAGTAATAAATGAAGATGGAATTTCAGTTTTAAGTATTATTCTTTGAGAATTATTAATTATTTAGAAAAGTGAATAAGTAAAGTAAGAAAAGAAGATAGAATTTCAGTTTTAATGAGTATGCTTTGAGAAGTATTAAGTATTTAGAAAAGTGAATAAGTAAAGTAATAAATGAAGATGGAATTTCAGTTTTAAGTATTATTCTTTGAGAATTATTAATTATTTAGAAAAGTGAATAAGTAAAGTAAGAAAAGAAGATAGAATTTCAGTTTTAATGAGTATGCTTTGAGAAGTATTAAGTATTTAGAAAAGTGAAGAAGTGAAGTAATAAATGAAGATAGAATTTCAGTTTTAAGGAGTATGCTTTGAGAAGTATTAAGTATTTAGAAAAGTGAATAAGTAAAGTAAGAAAAGAAGATAGAATTTCAGTTTTAAGTATTATTCTTTGAGAAGTATTAAGTATTTAGAAAAGTGAAGAAGTAAAGTAAGAAAAGAAGATAGAGTTTCAGTTTTAAGTATTATTCTTTGAGAATTATTAAGTATTTAGAAAAGTGAAGAAGTAAAGTAAGAAAAGAAGATAGAATTTCAGTTTTAAGGAGTATTCTTTGAGAAGTAATAAGTATTTAGAAAAGTGAAGAAGTAAAGTAAGAAAAGAAGATAGAATTTCAGTTTTAAGAGTATGCTTTGAGAAGTAATAAGTATTTAGAAAAGTGAAGAAGTAAAGCAAGAAAAGAAGATGGAATTTCAGTTTTAAAGAGTATGCTTTGAGAAGTAATAAGTATTTAGAAAAGTGAAGAAGTGAAGTAATAAATGAAGATAGAATTTCAGTTTTAAGGAGTATGCTTTGAGAAGTATTAAGTATTTAGAAAAGTGAAGAAGTAAAGTAAGAAAAGAAGATAGAATTTCAGTTTTAAGGAGTATTCTTTGAGAAGTAATAAGTATTTAGAAAAGTGAATAAGTAAAGTAAGAAAAGAAGATAGAATTTCAGTTTTAAGGAGTATGCTTTGAGAAGTATTAAGTATTTAGAAAAGTGAAGAAGTAAAGTAAGAAAAGAAGATAGAGTTTCAGTTTTAAAGAGTATTCTTTGAGAAGTAATAAGTATTTAGAAAAGTGAAGAAGTGAAGTAAGAAAAGAAGATAGAGTTTCAGTTTTAAGTATTATTCTTTGAGAATTATTAAGTATTTAGAAAAGTGAATAAGTAAAGTAAGAAAAGAAGATAGAATTTCAGTTTTAAGAGTATGCTTTGAGAAGTAATAAGTATTTAGAAAAGTGAAGAAGTAAAGTAAGAAAAGAAGATAGAGTTTCAGTTTTAAAGAGTATGCTTTGAGAAGTATTAAGTATTTAGAAAAGTGAAGAAGTGAAGTAATAAAAGAAGATAGAATTTCAGTTTTAAGTAGTATGCTTTGAGAAGTAATAAGTATTTAGAAAAGTGAATAAGTAAAGTAAGAAAAGAAGATAGAATTTCAGTTTTAAGGAGTATGCTTTGAGAAGTAATAAGTATTTAGAAAAGTGAAGAAGTAAAGTAAGAAAAGAAGATAGAATTTCAGTTTTAAGGAGTATGCTTTGAGAAGTAATAAGTATTTAGAAAAGTGAAGAAGTAAAGTAAGAAAAGAAGATAGAGTTTCAGTTTTAAGGAGTATGCTTTGAGAAGTATTAAGTATTTAGAAAAGTGAAGAAGTAAAGTAAGAAAAGAAGATAGAGTTTCAGTTTTAAGGATTATGCTTTGAGAAGTATTAAGTATTTAGAAAAGTGAAGAAGTAAAGTAAGAAAAGAAGATAGAATTTCAGTTTTAAGGAGTATGCTTTGAGAAGTAATAAGTATTTAGAAAAGTGAAGAAGTAAAGTAAGAAAAGAAGATAGAGTTTCAGTTTTAAGTAGTATGCTTTGAGAAGTAATAAGTATTTAGAAAAGTGAATAAGTAAAGTAATAAATGAAGATGGAATTTCAGTTTTAAGAGTATGCTTTGAGAAGTAATAAGTATTTAGAAAAGTGAAGAAGTAAAGTAAGAAAAGAAGATAGAGTTTCAGTTTTAAAGAGTATGCTTTGAGAAGTATTAAGTATTTAGAAAAGTGAATAAGTAAAGTAAGAAAAGAAGATAGAATTTCAGTTTTAAAGAGTATGCTTTGAGAAGTAATAAGTATTTAGAAAAGTGAATAAGTAAAGTAAGAAAAGAAGATAGAATTTCAGTTTTAAGGAGTATGCTTTGAGAAGTAATAAGTATTAAGAAAAGTGAAGAAGTAAAGTAAGAAAAGAAGATAGAGTTTCAGTTTTAAAGAGTATGCTTTGAGAAGTATTAAGTATTTAGAAAAGTGAAGAAGTAAAGCAAGAAAAGAAGATAGAGTTTCAGTTTCAAAGTTTATGCTTTGAGAAGTATTAAGTATTTAGAAAAGTGAAGAAGTAAAGTAATAAATGAAGATGGAATTTCAGTTTTAAGTATTATTCTTTGAGAATTATTAATTATTTAGAAAAGTGAATAAGTAAAGTAAGAAAAGAAGATAGAATTTCAGTTTTAAGTATTATTCTTTGAGAAGTAATAAGTATTTAGAAAAGTGAATAAGTAAAGTAAGAAAAGAAGATAGAATTTCAGTTTTAAAGAGTATGCTTTGAGAAGTAATAAGTATTTAGAAAAGTGAATAAGTAAAGTAAGAAAAGAAGATAGAATTTCAGTTTTAAGGAGTATGCTTTGAGAAGTAATAAGTATTAAGAAAAGTGAAGAAGTAAAGTAAGAAAAGAAGATAGAGTTTCAGTTTTAAAGAGTATGCTTTGAGAAGTATTAAGTATTTAGAAAAGTGAAGAAGTAAAGCAAGAAAAGAAGATAGAATTTCAGTTTTAAAGAGTATGCTTTGAGATGTAATAAGTATTTAGAAAAGTGAAGAAGTAAAGTAAGAAAAGAAGATAGAGTTTCAGTTTCAAAGTTTATGCTTTGAGAAGTAATAAGTATTAAGAAAAGTGAATAAGTAAAGTAAGAAAAGAAGATAGAATTTCAGTTTTAAGTATTATTCTTTGAGAAGTAATAAGTATTTAGAAAAGTGAATAAGTAAAGTAAGAAAAGAAGATAGAATTTCAGTTTTAAGTATTATTCTTTGAGAATTATTAATTATTTAGAAAAGTGAATAAGTAAAGTAAGAAAAGAAGATAGAGTTTCAGTTTCAAAGTTTATGCTTTGAGAAGTAATAAGTATTTAGAAAAGTGAATAAGTAAAGTAATAAATGAAGATGGAATTTCAGTTTTAAGTATTATTCTTTGAGAATTATTAATTATTTAGAAAAGTGAATAAGTAAAGTAAGAAAAGAAGATAGAATTTCAGTTTTAAAGAGTATGCTTTGAGAAGTAATAAGTATTTAGAAAAGTGAATAAGTAAAGTAAGAAAAGAAGATAGAATTTCAGTTTTAAGGAGTATGCTTTGAGAAGTAATAAGTATTAAGAAAAGTGAAGAAGTAAAGTAAGAAAAGAAGATAGAGTTTCAGTTTTAAAGAGTATGCTTTGAGAAGTATTAAGTATTTAGAAAAGTGAATAAGTAAAGCAAGAAAAGAAGATAGAATTTCAGTTTTAAGATTTATTCTTTGAGAATTATTAATTATTTAGAAAAGTGAATAAGTAAAGTAAGAAAAGAAGATAGAATTTCAGTTTTAAGGAGTATGCTTTGAGAAGTAATAAGTATTAAGAAAAGTGAAGAAGTAAAGTAAGAAAAGAAGATAGAGTTTCAGTTTTAAAGAGTATGCTTTGAGAAGTAATAAGTATTTAGAAAAGTGAAGAAGTAAAGTAAGAAAAGAAGATAGAATTTCAGTTTCAAAGAGTATGCTTTGAGATGTAATAAGTATTTAGAAAAGTGAAGAAGTAAAGTAATAAATGAAGATGGAATTTCAGTTTTAAGTATTATTCTTTGAGAATTATTAATTATTTAGAAAAGTGAATAAGTAAAGTAAGAAAAGAAGATAGAATTTCAGTTTTAAAGAGTATGCTTTGAGAAGTAATAAGTATTTAGAAAAGTGAATAAGTAAAGTAAGAAAAGAAGATAGAATTTCAGTTTTAAGGAGTATTCTTTGAGAATTATTAATTATTTAGAAAAGTGAATAAGTAAAGTAAGAAAAGAAGATAGAATTTCAGTTTTAAAGAGTATGCTTTGAGAAGTAATAAGTATTTAGAAAAGTGAAGAAGTAAAGTAAGAAAAGAAGATAGAATTTCAGTTTCAAAGTTTATGCTTTGAGAAGTAATAAGTATTTAGAAAAGTGAATAAGTAAAGTAAGAAAAGAAGATAGAATTTCAGTTTTAAGGAGTATGCTTTGAGAAGTAATAAGTATTAAGAAAAGTGAAGAAGTAAAGTAAGAAAAGAAGATAGAGTTTCAGTTTTAAAGAGTATGCTTTGAGATGTAATAAGTATTTAGAAAAGTGAAGAAGTAAAGTAAGAAAAGAAGATAGAATTTCAGTTTTAAAGAGTATGCTTTGAGATGTAATAAGTATTTAGAAAAGTGAAGAAGTAAAGTAATAAATGAAGATGGAATTTCAGTTTTAAGTATTATTCTTTGAGAATTATTAATTATTTAGAAAAGTGAATAAGTAAAGTAAGAAAAGAAGATAGAATTTCAGTTTTAATGAGTATGCTTTGAGAAGTATTAAGTATTTAGAAAAGTGAAGAAGTAAAGTAATAAATGAAGATAGAATTTCAGTTTTAAGATTTATTCTTTGAGAATTATTAATTATTTAGAAAAGTGAATAAGTAAAGTAAGAAAAGAAGATAGAATTTCAGTTTTAAAGAGTATGCTTTGAGAAGTAATAAGTATTTAGAAAAGTGAATAAGTAAAGTAAGAAAAGAAGATAGAATTTCAGTTTTAAAGAGTATGCTTTGAGAAGTAATAAGTATTTAGAAAAGTGAATAAGTAAAGTAAGAAAAGAAGATAGAATTTCAGTTTTAAGGAGTATGCTTTGAGAAGTAATAAGTATTAAGAAAAGTGAAGAAGTAAAGTAAGAAAAGAAGATAGAGTTTCAGTTTTAAAGAGTATGCTTTGAGAAGTATTAAGTATTTAGAAAAGTGAAGAAGTAAAGCAAGAAAAGAAGATAGAGTTTCAGTTTCAAAGTTTATGCTTTGAGAAGTAATAAGTATTTAGAAAAGTGAATAAGTAAAGTAAGAAAAGAAGATAGAATTTCAGTTTTAAAGAGTATGCTTTGAGAAGTAATAAGTATTTAGAAAAGTGAATAAGTAAAGTAAGAAAAGAAGATAGAATTTCAGTTTTAAGGAGTATGCTTTGAGAAGTAATAAGTATTAAGAAAAGTGAAGAAGTAAAGTAAGAAAAGAAGATAGAGTTTCAGTTTTAAAGAGTATGCTTTGAGAAGTATTAAGTATTTAGAAAAGTGAAGAAGTAAAGCAAGAAAAGAAGATAGAGTTTCAGTTTCAAAATTTATGCTTTGAGAAGTAATAAGTATTTAGAAAAGTGAATAAGTAAAGTAATAAATGAAGATGGAATTTCAGTTTTAAGTATTATTCTTTGAGAATTATTAATTATTTAGAAAAGTGAATAAGTAAAGTAAGAAAAGAAGATAGAATTTCAGTTTCAAAGAGTATGCTTTGAGAAGTAATAAGTATTTAGAAAAGTGAAGAAGTAAAGTAATAAATGAAGATGGAATTTCAGTTTTAAGTATTATTCTTTGAGAATTATTAATTATTTAGAAAAGTGAATAAGTAAAGTAAGAAAAGAAGATAGAATTTCAGTTTTAAAGAGTATGCTTTGAGATGTAATAAGTATTTAGAAAAGTGAAGAAGTAAAGTAAGAAAAGAAGATAGAGTTTCAGTTTCAAAGTTTATGCTTTGAGAAGTAATAAGTATTAAGAAAAGTGAAGAAGTAAAGTAAGAAAAGAAGATAGAGTTTCAGTTTTAAGGAGTATGCTTTGAGATGTAATAAGTATTTAGAAAAGTGAAGAAGTAAAGTAAGAAAAGAAGATAGAATTTCAGTTTTAAAGAGTATGCTTTGAGATGTAATAAGTATTTAGAAAAGTGAAGAAGTAAAGTAATAAATGAAGATGGAATTTCAGTTTTAAGTATTATTCTTTGAGAATTATTAATTATTTAGAAAAGTGAATAAGTAAAGTAAGAAAAGAAGATAGAATTTCAGTTTTAATGAGTATGCTTTGAGAAGTATTAAGTATTTAGAAAAGTGAAGAAGTAAAGTAATAAATGAAGATAGAATTTCAGTTTTAAGATTTATTCTTTGAGAATTATTAATTATTTAGAAAAGTGAATAAGTAAAGTAAGAAAAGAAGATAGAATTTCAGTTTTAAAGAGTATGCTTTGAGAAGTAATAAGTATTTAGAAAAGTGAATAAGTAAAGTAAGAAAAGAAGATAGAATTTCAGTTTTAAAGAGTATGCTTTGAGAAGTAATAAGTATTTAGAAAAGTGAATAAGTAAAGTAAGAAAAGAAGATAGAATTTCAGTTTTAAGGAGTATGCTTTGAGAAGTAATAAGTATTTAGAAAAGTGAATAAGTAAAGTAAGAAAAGAAGATAGAATTTCAGTTTTAAGGAGTATGCTTTGAGAAGTATTAAGTATTTAGAAAAGTGAAGAAGTAAAGCAAGAAAAGAAGATAGAGTTTCAGTTTCAAAGTTTATGCTTTGAGAAGTAATAAGTATTTAGAAAAGTGAATAAGTAAAGTAAGAAAAGAAGATAGAATTTCAGTTTTAAAGAGTATGCTTTGAGAAGTAATAAGTATTTAGAAAAGTGAATAAGTAAAGTAAGAAAAGAAGATAGAATTTCAGTTTTAAGGAGTATGCTTTGAGAAGTAATAAGTATTAAGAAAAGTGAAGAAGTAAAGTAAGAAAAGAAGATAGAGTTTCAGTTTTAAAGAGTATGCTTTGAGAAGTATTAAGTATTTAGAAAAGTGAAGAAGTAAAGCAAGAAAAGAAGATAGAGTTTCAGTTTCAAAGTTTATGCTTTGAGAAGTAATAAGTATTTAGAAAAGTGAATAAGTAAAGTAATAAATGAAGATGGAATTTCAGTTTTAAGTATTATTCTTTGAGAATTATTAATTATTTAGAAAAGTGAATAAGTAAAGTAAGAAAAGAAGATAGAATTTCAGTTTCAAAGAGTATGCTTTGAGAAGTAATAAGTATTTAGAAAAGTGAAGAAGTAAAGTAATAAATGAAGATGGAATTTCAGTTTTAAGTATTATTCTTTGAGAATTATTAATTATTTAGAAAAGTGAATAAGTAAAGTAAGAAAAGAAGATAGAATTTCAGTTTTAAAGAGTATGCTTTGAGATGTAATAAGTATTTAGAAAAGTGAAGAAGTAAAGTAAGAAAAGAAGATAGAGTTTCAGTTTTAAGGAGTATGCTTTGAGATGTAATAAGTATTTAGAAAAGTGAAGAAGTAAAGTAAGAAAAGAAGATAGAGTTTCAGTTTTAAAGAGTATGCTTTGAGATGTAATAAGTATTTAGAAAAGTGAAGAAGTAAAGTAAGAAAAGAAGATAGAATTTCAGTTTTAAAGAGTATGCTTTGAGATGTAATAAGTATTTAGAAAAGTGAAGAAGTAAAGTAATAAATGAAGATGGAATTTCAGTTTTAAGTATTATTCTTTGAGAATTATTAATTATTTAGAAAAGTGAATAAGTAAAGTAAGAAAAGAAGATAGAATTTCAGTTTTAATGAGTATGCTTTGAGAAGTATTAAGTATTTAGAAAAGTGAATAAGTAAAGTAATAAATGAAGATGGAATTTCAGTTTTAAGGAGTATGCTTTGAGAAGTAATAATTATTTAGAAAAGTGAATAAGTAAAGTAAGAAAAGAAGATAGAATTTCAGTTTTAAAGAGCATGCTTTGAGAAGTAATAAGTATTTAGAAAAGTGAATAAGTAAAGTAAGAAAAGATGATAGAATTTCAGTTTTAAGGAGTATGCTTTGAGAAGTAATAAGTATTAAGAAAAGTGAAGAAGTAAAGTAAGAAAAGAAGATAGAGTTTCAGTTTTAAAGAGTATGCTTTGAGAAGTAATAAGTATTTAGAAAAGTGAATAAGTAAAGCAAGAAAAGAAGATAGAATTTCAGTTTTAAGATTTATTCTTTGAGAATTATTAATTATTTAGAAAAGTGAAGAAGTAAAGTAAGAAAAGAAGATAGAATTTCAGTTTTAATGAGTATGCTTTGAGAAGTATTAAGTATTTAGAAAAGTGAAGAAGTAAAGTAATAAATGAAGATGGAATTTCAGTTTTAAGTATTATTCTTTGAGAATTATTAATTATTTAGAAAAGTGAATAAGTAAAGTAAGAAAAGAAGATAGAATTTCAGTTTTAATGAGTATGCTTTGAGAAGTATTAAGTATTTAGAAAAGTGAAGAAGTAAAGTAATAAATGAAGATGGAATTTCAGTTTTAAGTATTATTCTTTGAGAATTATTAATTATTTAGAAAAGTGAATAAGTAAAGTAAGAAAAGAAGATAGAATTTCAGTTTCAAAGAGTATGCTTTGAGAAGTAATAAGTATTTAGAAAAGTGAAGAAGTAAAGTAAGAAAAGAAGATAGAATTTCAGTTTCAAAGTTTATGCTTTGAGAAGTAATAAGTATTTAGAAAAGTGAAGAAGTAAAGTAATAAAAGAAGATAGAGTTTCAGTTTTAAAGAGTATGCTTTGAGAAGTAATAAGTATTTAGAAAAGTGAATAAGTAAAGTAATAAATGAAGATGGAATTTCAGTTTTAAGTATTATTCTTTGAGAATTATTAATTATTTAGAAAAGTGAATAAGTAAAGTAAGAAAAGAAGATAGAATTTCAGTTTTAAAGAGTATGCTTTGAGAAGTAATAAGTATTTAGAAAAGTGAATAAGTAAAGTAAGAAAAGAAGATAGAATTTCAGTTTTAAGGAGTATGCTTTGAGAAGTAATAAGTATTAAGAAAAGTGAAGAAGTAAAGTAAGAAAAGAAGATAGAGTTTCAGTTTTAAAGAGTATGCTTTGAGAAGTAATAAGTATTTAGAAAAGTGAATAAGTAAAGTAAGAAAAGAAGATAGAATTTCAGTTTTAAGGAGTATGCTTTGAGAAGTAATAAGTATTAAGAAAAGTGAAGAAGTAAAGTAAGAAAAGAAGATAGAGTTTCAGTTTTAAAGAGTATGCTTTGAGATGTAATAAGTATTTAGAAAAGTGAAGAAGTAAAGCAAGAAAAGAAGATAGAATTTCAGTTTCAAAGTTTATGCTTTGAGAAGTAATAAGTATTTAGAAAAGTGAAGAAGTAAAGTAAGAAAAGAAGATAGAATTTCAGTTTTAAAGAGTATGCTTTGAGAAGTAATAAGTATTTAGAAAAGTGAAGAAGTAAAGTAAGAAAAGAAGATAGAGTTTCAGTTTTAAGTAGTATTCTTTGAGAAGTAATAAGTATTTAGAAAAGTGAATAAGTAAAGTAAGAAAAGAAGATAGAGTTTCAGTTTTAAGAGTATGCTTTGAGAAGTATTAAGTATTTAGAAAAGTGAATAAGTAAAGTAAGAAAAGAAGATAGAATTTCAGTTTTAAGTATTATTCTTTGAGAATTATTAAGTATTTAGAAAAGTGAATAAGTAAAGTAAGAAAAGAAGATAGAATTTCAGTTTTAAAGAGTATTCTTTGAGAAGTAATAAGTATTTAGAAAAGTGAATAAGTAAAGTAAGAAAAGAAGATAGAATTTCAGTTTTAAGAGTATGCTTTGAGAAGTAATAAGTATTTAGAAAAGTGAAGAAGTGAAGTAAGAAAAGAAGATAGAGTTTCAGTTTTAAGTATTATTCTTTGAGAATTATTAAGTATTTAGAAAAGTGAATAAGTAAAGTAAGAAAAGAAGATAGAATTTCAGTTTTAAGGAGTATGCTTTGAGAAGTAATAAGTATTTAGAAAAGTGAAGAAGTAAAGTAATAAATGAAGATGGAATTTCAGTTTTAAGAGTATGCTTTGAGAAGTAATAAGTATTTAGAAAAGTGAAGAAGTAAAGTAAGAAAAGAAGATAGAATTTCAGTTTTAAGGAGTATGCTTTGAGAAGTATTAAGTATTTAGAAAAGTGAAGAAGTAAAGTAATAAATGAAGATGGAATTTCAGTTTTAAGTATTATTCTTTGAGAATTATTAATTATTTAGAAAAGTGAATAAGTAAAGTAATAAATGAAGATGGAATTTCAGTTTTAAGTATTATTCTTTGAGAATTATTAATTATTTAGAAAAGTGAAGAAGTAAAGTAATAAATGAAGATGGAATTTCAGTTTTAAGTATTATTCTTTGAGATGTAATAAGTATTTAGAAAAGTGAAGAAGTAAAGTAAGAAAAGAAGATTGAGTTTCAGTTTTAAGGAGTATGCTTTGAGAAGTATTAAGTATTTAGAAAAGTGAAGAAGTAAAGTAATAAATGAAGATAGAATTTCAGTTTTAAGAGTATGCTTTGAGAAGTAATAAGTATTTAGAAAAGTGAAGAAGTAAAGTAAGAAAAGAAGATAGAATTTCAGTTTTAAGGAGTATGCTTTGAGAAGTATTAAGTATTTAGAAAAGTGAAGAAGTAAAGTAATAAATGAAGATAGAATTTCAGTTTTAAGGAGTATGCTTTGAGAAGTATTAAGTATTTAGAAAAGTGAATAAGTAAAGTAAGAAAAGAAGATAGAGTTTCAGTTTTAAGTAGTATGCTTTGAGAATTATTAAGTATTTAGAAAAGTGAAGAAGTAAAGTAAGAAAAGAAGATAGAATTTCAGTTTTAATGAGTATGCTTTGAGAAGTATTAAGTATTTAGAAAAGTGAAGAAGTAAAGTAAGAAAAGAAGATAGAGTTTCAGTTTTAAGGAGTATGCTTTGAGAAGTATTAAGTATTTAGAAAAGTGAAGAAGTAAAGTAAGAAAAGAAGATAGAGTTTCAGTTTTAAGGAGTATGCTTTGAGAAGTATTAAGTATTTAGAAAAGTGAATAAGTAAAGTAAGAAAAGAAGATAG
The DNA here is from genome assembly GCA_946699065.1 of Loxodes magnus. Lineage (NCBI taxonomy): Eukaryota > Ciliophora > Karyorelictea > Loxodida > Loxodidae > Loxodes > Loxodes magnus. Next base: position 34,695 of record CAMPDV010001818.1, on the reverse strand, counting down.
AATTTCAGTTTTAAAGTTTATGCTTTGAGAAGTAATAAGTATTTAGAAAAGTGAAGAAGTAAAGTAAGAAAAGAAGATAGATTTTCAGTTTCAAAGAGTATTCTTTGAGAAGTAATAAGTATTTAGAAAAGTGAAGAAGTGAAGTAATAAAAGAAGATAGAATTTCAGTTTCAAAGAGTATGCTTTGAGAAGTAATAAGTATTTAGAAAAGTGAAGAAGTGAAGTAAGAAAAGAAGATAGAGTTTCAGTTTTAAGTATTATTCTTTGAGAATTATTAAGTATTTAGAAAAGTGAATAAGTAAAGTAAGAAAAGAAGATAGAATTTCAGTTTTAAGGAGTATGCTTTGAGAATTATTAAGTATTAAGAAAAGTGAAGAAGTAAAGTAAGAAAAGAAGATAGAGTTTCAGTTTTAAAGAGTATGCTTTGAGAAGTATTAAGTATTTAGAAAAGTGAAGAAGTAAAGTAATAAATGAAGATGGAATTTCAGTTTTAAAGAGTATTCTTTGAGAAGTAATAAGTATTTAGAAAAGTGAAGAAGTGAAGTAAGAAAAGAAGATAGAGTTTCAGTTTTAAGTATTATTCTTTGAGAATTATTAAGTATTTAGAAAAGTGAATAAGTAAAGTAAGAAAAGAAGATAGAATTTCAGTTTTAAAGAGTATTCTTTGAGAAGTAATAAGTATTTAGAAAAGTGAATAAGTAAAGTAAGAAAAGAAGATAGAATTTCAGTTTTAAGGAGTATGCTTTGAGAAGTAATAAGTATTTAGAAAAGTGAAGAAGTAAAGTAATAAAAGAAGATAGAGTTTCAGTTTCAAAGTTTATGCTTTGAGAAGTAATAAGTATTTAGAAAAGTGAATAAGTAAAGTAATAAATGAAGATGGAATTTCAGTTTTAAGAGTATGCTTTGAGAAGTAATAAGTATTTAGAAAAGTGAATAAGTAAAGTAAGAAAAGAAGATAGAATTTCAGTTTTAAGGAGTATGCTTTGAGAAGTAATAAGTATTTAGAAAAGTGAATAAGTAAAGTAAGAAAAGAAGATAGAATTTCAGTTTTAAGGAGTATGCTTTGAGAAGTAATAAGTATTTAGAAAAGTGAAGAAGTAAAGTAATAAAAGAAGATAGAGTTTCAGTTTCAAAGTTTATGCTTTGAGAAGTAATAAGTATTTAGAAAAGTGAATAAGTAAAGTAATAAATGAAGATGGAATTTCAGTTTTAAGAGTATGCTTTGAGAAGTAATAAGTATTTAGAAAAGTGAAGAAGTAAAGCAAGAAAAGAAGATAGAATTTCAGTTTTAAGGAGTATGCTTTGAGAAGTATTAAGTATTTAGAAAAGTGAAGAAGTGAAGTAATAAAAGAAGATAGAATTTCAGTTTCAAAGAGTATGCTTTGAGAAGTATTAAGTATTTAGAAAAGTGAATAAGTAAAGTAAGAAAAGAAGATAGAATTTCAGTTTTAAGTAGTATGCTTTGAGAAGTATTAAGTATTTAGAAAAGTGAAGAAGTGAAGTAAGAAAAGAAGATAGAGTTTCAGTTTTAAGTATTATTCTTTGAGAATTATTAAGTATTTAGAAAAGTGAATAAGTAAAGTAAGAAAAGAAGATAGAGTTTCAGTTTTAAGTATTATTCTTTGAGAATTATTAAGTATTTAGAAAAGTGAATAAGTAAAGTAAGAAAAGAAGATAGAATTTCAGTTTTAAGAGTATGCTTTGAGAAGTAATAAGTATTTAGAAAAGTGAAGAAGTAAAGTAAGAAAAGAAGATAGAATTTCAGTTTTAAGGAGTATGCTTTGAGAAGTATTAAGTATTTAGAAAAGTGAAGAAGTAAAGTAAGAAAAGAAGATAGAATTTCAGTTTTAAGGAGTATGCTTTGAGAAGTAATAAGTATTTAGAAAAGTGAAGAAGTAAAGTAATAAATGAAGATGGAATTTCAGTTTTAAAGAGTATTCTTTGAGAAGTATTAAGTATTTAGAAAAGTGAATAAGTAAAGTAAGAAAAGAAGATAGAATTTCAGTTTTAAGAGTATGCTTTGAGAAGTAATAAGTATTTAGAAAAGTGAAGAAGTAAAGTAAGAAAAGAAGATAGAATTTCAGTTTTAAGGAGTATGCTTTGAGAAGTATTAAGTATTTAGAAAAGTGAAGAAGTAAAGTAAGAAAAGAAGATAGAATTTCAGTTTTAAGGAGTATGCTTTGAGAAGTAATAAGTATTTAGAAAAGTGAATAAGTAAAGTAAGAAAAGAAGATAGAATTTCAGTTTTAAGAGTATGCTTTGAGAAGTAATAAGTATTTAGAAAAGTGAAGAAGTAAAGTAAGAAAAGAAGATAGAATTTCAGTTTTAAAGAGTATGCTTTGAGAAGTAATAAGTATTTAGAAAAGTGAAGAAGTGAAGTAATAAAAGAAGATAGAATTTCAGTTTTAAGTAGTATGCTTTGAGAAGTAATAAGTATTTAGAAAAGTGAAGAAGTAAAGTAATAAATGAAGATGGAATTTCAGTTTCAAAGAGTATTCTTTGAGAAGTAATAAGTATTTAGAAAAGTGAAGAAGTAAAGTAAGAAAAGAAGATAGAGTTTCAGTTTTAAGGAGTATGCTTTGTGAAGTATTAAGTATTTAGAAAAGTGAAGAAGTAAAGTAATAAATGAAGATGGAATTTCAGTTTTAAGAGTATGCTTTGAGAAGTATTAAGTATTTAGAAAAGTGAATAAGTAAAGTAAGAAAAGAAGATAGAATTTCAGTTTTAAGTAGTATGCTTTGAGAAGTATTAAGTATTTAGAAAAGTGAAGAAGTAAAGTAAGAAAAGAAGATAGAGTTTCAGTTTTAAGTAGTATGCTTTGAGAAGTAATAAGTATTTAGAAAAGTGAAGAAGTAAAGTAAGAAAAGAAGATAGAATTTCAGTTTTAAGAGTATGCTTTGAGAAGTAATAAGTATTTAGAAAAGTGAAGAAGTGAAGTAAGAAAAGTGAAGAAGTAAAGTAAGAAAAGAAGATAGAATTTCAGTTTTAAAGAGTATGCTTTGAGAAGTAATAAGTATTTAGAAAAGTGAAGAAGTAAAGTAAGAAAAGAAGATAGAATTTCAGTTTTAAGGAGTATGCTTTGAGAAGTATTAAGTATTTAGAAAAGTGAAGAAGTAAAGTAAGAAAAGAAGATAGAGTTTCAGTTTTAAGGAGTATGCTTTGAGAAGTATTAAGTATTTAGAAAAGTGAAGAAGTGAAGTAATAAAAGAAGATAGAATATCAGTTTTATCGAATTTGTTTTTAAATATAAAGTATTAAGTATTTAGAAAAGTGAAGAAGTAAAGTAAGAAAAGAAGATAGAGTTTCAGTTTCAAAGTTTATGCTTTGAGAAGTAATAAGTATTTAGAAAAGTGAATAAGTAAAGTAATAAATGAAGATGGAATTTCAGTTTTAAGAGTATGCTTTGAGAAGTAATAAGTATTTAGAAAAGTGAATAAGTAAAGTAAGAAAAGAAGATAGAATTTCAGTTTTAAGGAGTATGCTTTGAGAAGTAATAAGTATTTAGAAAAGTGAATAAGTAAAGTAAGAAAAGAAGATAGAATTTCAGTTTTAAGGAGTATGCTTTGAGAAGTAATAAGTATTTAGAAAAGTGAAGAAGTAAAGTAATAAAAGAAGATAGAGTTTCAGTTTCAAAGTTTATGCTTTGAGAAGTAATAAGTATTTAGAAAAGTGAATAAGTAAAGTAATAAATGAAGATGGAATTTCAGTTTTAAGAGTATGCTTTGAGAAGTAATAAGTATTTAGAAAAGTGAAGAAGTAAAGCAAGAAAAGAAGATAGAATTTCAGTTTTAAGGAGTATGCTTTGAGAAGTATTAAGTATTTAGAAAAGTGAAGAAGTGAAGTAATAAAAGAAGATAGAATTTCAGTTTCAAAGAGTATGCTTTGAGAAGTATTAAGTATTTAGAAAAGTGAATAAGTAAAGTAAGAAAAGAAGATAGAATTTCAGTTTTAAGTAGTATGCTTTGAGAAGTATTAAGTATTTAGAAAAGTGAATAAGTAAAGTAAGAAAAGAAGATAGAATTTCAGTTTTAAGGAGTATGCTTTGAGAAGTATTAAGTATTTAGAAAAGTGAAGAAGTAAAGTAATAAATGAAGATGGAATTTCAGTTTCAAAGAGTATGCTTTGAGAAGTATTAAGTATTTAGAAAAGTGAATAAGTAAAGTAAGAAAAGAAGATAGAATTTCAGTTTTAAGAGTATGCTTTGAGAAGTATTAAGTATTTAGAAAAGTGAAGAAGTAAAGTAATAAATGAAGATGGAATTTCAGTTTTAAGTATTATTCTTTGAGAATTATTAATTATTTAGAAAAGTGAATAAGTAAAGTAAGAAAAGAAGATAGAATTTCAGTTTCAAAGTTTATGCTTTGAGAAGTAATAAGTATTTAGAAAAGTGAAGAAGTAAAGTAAGAAAAGAAGATAGAATTTCAGTTTTAAGTATTATTCTTTGAGAATTATTAATTATTTAGAAAAGTGAATAAGTAAAGTAAGAAAAGAAGATAGAATTTCAGTTTTAAGAGTATGCTTTGAGAAGTAATAAGTATTTAGAAAAGTGAAGAAGTAAAGTAAGAAAAGAAGATAGAATTTCAGTTTTAAGGAGTATTCTTTGAGAAGTAATAAGTATTTAGAAAAGTGAATAAGTAAAGTAAGAAAAGAAGATAGAGTTTCAGTTTTAAGAGTATGCTTTGAGAAGTATTAAGTATTTAGAAAAGTGAATAAGTAAAGTAAGAAAAGAAGATAGAATTTCAGTTTTAATGAGTATTCTTTGAGAAGTATTAAGTATTTAGAAAAGTGAAGAAGTGAAGTAAGAAAAGAAGATAGAGTTTCAGTTTTAAGTATTATTCTTTGAGAATTATTAAGTATTTAGAAAAGTGAATAAGTAAAGTAAGAAAAGAAGATAGAATTTCAGTTTTAAAGAGTATTCTTTGAGAAGTAATAAGTATTTAGAAAAGTGAATAAGTAAAGTAAGAAAAGAAGATAGAATTTCAGTTTTAAGAGTATGCTTTGAGAAGTAATAAGTATTTAGAAAAGTGAAGAAGTGAAGTAAGAAAAGAAGATAGAGTTTCAGTTTTAAGTATTATTCTTTGAGAATTATTAAGTATTTAGAAAAGTGAATAAGTAAAGTAAGAAAAGAAGATAGAATTTCAGTTTTAAGGAGTATGCTTTGAGAAGTAATAAGTATTTAGAAAAGTGAAGAAGTAAAGTAATAAATGAAGATGGAATTTCAGTTTTAAGAGTATGCTTTGAGAAGTAATAAGTATTTAGAAAAGTGAAGAAGTAAAGTAAGAAAAGAAGATAGAATTTCAGTTTTAAGGAGTATGCTTTGAGAATTATTAAGTATTTAGAAAAGTGAATAAGTAAAGTAAGAAAAGAAGATAGAATTTCAGTTTTAAGGAGTATGCTTTGAGAAGTAATAAGTATTTAGAAAAGTGAAGAAGTAAAGTAATAAATGAAGATGGAATTTCAGTTTTAAGAGTATGCTTTGAGAAGTAATAAGTATTTAGAAAAGTGAAGAAGTAAAGTAAGAAAAGAAGATAGAATTTCAGTTTTAAGGAGTATGCTTTGAGAAGTATTAAGTATTTAGAAAAGTGAAGAAGTAAAGTAATAAATGAAGATGGAATTTCAGTTTTAAGTATTATTCTTTGAGAATTATTAATTATTTAGAAAAGTGAATAAGTAAAGTAATAAATGAAGATGGAATTTCAGTTTTAAGTATTATTCTTTGAGAATTATTAATTATTTAGAAAAGTGAAGAAGTAAAGTAATAAATGAAGATGGAATTTCAGTTTTAAGTATTATTCTTTGAGATGTAATAAGTATTTAGAAAAGTGAAGAAGTAAAGTAAGAAAAGAAGATTGAGTTTCAGTTTTAAGGAGTATGCTTTGAGAAGTATTAAGTATTTAGAAAAGTGAAGAAGTAAAGTAATAAATGAAGATAGAATTTCAGTTTTAAGAGTATGCTTTGAGAAGTAATAAGTATTTAGAAAAGTGAAGAAGTAAAGCAAGAAAAGAAGATAGAATTTCAGTTTTAAGGAGTATGCTTTGAGAAGTATTAAGTATTTAGAAAAGTGAAGAAGTAAAGTAATAAATGAAGATAGAATTTCAGTTTTAAGGAGTATGCTTTGAGAAGTATTAAGTATTTAGAAAAGTGAATAAGTAAAGTAAGAAAAGAAGATAGAATTTCAGTTTTAAGTAGTATGCTTTGAGAATTATTAAGTATTTAGAAAAGTGAAGAAGTAAAGTAAGAAAAGAAGATAGAATTTCAGTTTTAATGAGTATGCTTTGAGAAGTATTAAGTATTTAGAAAAGTGAAGAAGTAAAGTAAGAAAAGAAGATAGAATTTCAGTTTCAAAGAGTATGCTTTGAGAAGTAATAAGTATTTAGAAAAGTGAAGAAGTGAAGTAAGAAAAGAAGATAGAGTTTCAGTTTTAAGTATTATTCTTTGAGAATTATTAAGTATTTAGAAAAGTGAATAAGTAAAGTAAGAAAAGAAGATAGAATTTCAGTTTTAAGGAGTATGCTTTGAGAAGTAATAAGTATTTAGAAAAGTGAAGAAGTAAAGTAAGAAAAGAAGATAGAGTTTCAGTTTCAAAGTTTATGCTTTGAGAAGTAATAAGTATTTAGAAAAGTGAATAAGTAAAGTAATAAATGAAGATGGAATTTCAGTTTTAAGAGTATGCTTTGAGAAGTAATAAGTATTTAGAAAAGTGAAGAAGTAAAGCAAGAAAAGAAGATAGAATTTCAGTTTTAAGGAGTATGCTTTGAGAAGTATTAAGTATTTAGAAAAGTGAAGAAGTGAAGTAATAAAAGAAGATAGAATTTCAGTTTCAAAGAGTATGCTTTGAGAAGTATTAAGTATTTAGAAAAGTGAAGAAGTAAAGTAAGAAAAGAAGATAGAGTTTCAGTTTTAAGGAGTATGCTTTGAGAAGTATTAAGTATTTAGAAAAGTGAATAAGTAAAGTAAGAAAAGAAGATAGAATTTCAGTTTTAAAGTTTATGCTTTGAGAAGTAATAAGTATTTAGAAAAGTGAAGAAGTAAAGTAAGAAAAGAAGATAGATTTTCAGTTTCAAAGAGTATTCTTTGAGAAGTAATAAGTATTTAGAAAAGTGAAGAAGTGAAGTAATAAAAGAAGATAGAATTTCAGTTTCAAAGAGTATGCTTTGAGAAGTAATAAGTATTTAGAAAAGTGAAGAAGTGAAGTAAGAAAAGAAGATAGAGTTTCAGTTTTAAGTATTATTCTTTGAGAATTATTAAGTATTTAGAAAAGTGAATAAGTAAAGTAAGAAAAGAAGATAGAATTTCAGTTTTAAGGAGTATGCTTTGAGAAGTAATAAGTATTTAGAAAAGTGAAGAAGTAAAGTAAGAAAAGAAGATAGAGTTTCAGTTTTAAAGAGTATGCTTTGAGAAGTATTAAGTATTTAGAAAAGTGAAGAAGTAAAGTAATAAATGAAGATGGAATTTCAGTTTTAAAGAGTATTCTTTGAGAAGTAATAAGTATTTAGAAAAGTGAAGAAGTGAAGTAAGAAAAGAAGATAGAGTTTCAGTTTTAAGTATTATTCTTTGAGAATTATTAAGTATTTAGAAAAGTGAATAAGTAAAGTAAGAAAAGAAGATAGAATTTCAGTTTTAAAGAGTATTCTTTGAGAAGTAATAAGTATTTAGAAAAGTGAATAAGTAAAGTAAGAAAAGAAGATAGAATTTCAGTTTTAAGGAGTATGCTTTGAGAAGTAATAAGTATTTAGAAAAGTGAAGAAGTAAAGTAATAAAAGAAGATAGAGTTTCAGTTTCAAAGTTTATGCTTTGAGAAGTAATAAGTATTTAGAAAAGTGAATAAGTAAAGTAATAAATGAAGATGGAATTTCAGTTTTAAGAGTATGCTTTGAGAAGTAATAAGTATTTAGAAAAGTGAATAAGTAAAGTAAGAAAAGAAGATAGAATTTCAGTTTTAAGGAGTATGCTTTGAGAAGTAATAAGTATTTAGAAAAGTGAATAAGTAAAGTAAGAAAAGAAGATAGAATTTCAGTTTTAAGGAGTATGCTTTGAGAAGTAATAAGTATTTAGAAAAGTGAAGAAGTAAAGTAATAAAAGAAGATAGAGTTTCAGTTTCAAAGTTTATGCTTTGAGAAGTAATAAGTATTTAGAAAAGTGAATAAGTAAAGTAATAAATGAAGATGGAATTTCAGTTTTAAGAGTATGCTTTGAGAAGTAATAAGTATTTAGAAAAGTGAAGAAGTAAAGCAAGAAAAGAAGATAGAATTTCAGTTTTAAGGAGTATGCTTTGAGAAGTATTAAGTATTTAGAAAAGTGAAGAAGTGAAGTAATAAAAGAAGATAGAATTTCAGTTTCAAAGAGTATGCTTTGAGAAGTATTAAGTATTTAGAAAAGTGAATAAGTAAAGTAAGAAAAGAAGATAGAATTTCAGTTTTAAGTAGTATGCTTTGAGAAGTATTAAGTATTTAGAAAAGTGAATAAAGTAAAGTAAGAAAAGAAGATAGAATTTCAGTTTTAAGGAGTATGCTTTGAGAAGTATTAAGTATTTAGAAAAGTGAAGAAGTAAAGTAATAAATGAAGATGGAATTTCAGTTTTAAAGAGTATTCTTTGAGAAGTATTAAGTATTTAGAAAAGTGAAGAAGTAAAGTAAGAAAAGAAGATAGAATTTCAGTTTTAAGGAGTATGCTTTGAGAAGTAATAAGTATTTAGAAAAGTGAATAAGTAAAGTAAGAAAAGAAGATAGAATTTCAGTTTTAAGTAGTATGCTTTGAGAAGTAATAAGTATTTAGAAAAGTGAAGAAGTAAAGTAAGAAAAGAAGATAGAATTTCAGTTTTAAGTAGTATGCTTTGAGAAGTAATAAGTATTTAGAAAAGTGAAGAAGTAAAGTAAGAAAAGAAGATAGAATTTCAGTTTTAAGAAGTATGCTTTGAGAAGTAATAAGTATTTAGAAAAGTGAAGAAGTAAAGTAAGAAAAGAAGATAGAATTTCAGTTTTAAGGAGTATGCTTTGAGAAGTATTAAGTATTTAGAAAAGTGAAGAAGTAAAGTAATAAATGAAGATGGAATTTCAGTTTTAAAGAGTATTCTTTGAGAAGTATTAAGTATTTAGAAAAGTGAAGAAGTAAAGTAAGAAAAGAAGATAGAATTTCAGTTTTAAGGAGTATGCTTTGAGAAGTAATAAGTATTTAGAAAAGTGAATAAGTAAAGTAAGAAAAGAAGATAGAATTTCAGTTTTAAGGAGTATGCTTTGAGAAGTATTAAGTATTTAGAAAAGTGAAGAAGTAAAGTAAGAAAAGAAGATAGAGTTTCAGTTTTAAGTAGTATGCTTTGAGAAGTATTAAGTATTTAGAAAAGTGAAGAAGTAAAGTAAGAAAAGAAGATAGAATTTCAGTTTTAAGAGTATGCTTTGAGAAGTAATAAGTATTTAGAAAAGTGAAGAAGTAAAGTAAGAAAAGAAGATAGAGTTTCAGTTTTAAAGAGTATGCTTTGAGAAGTATTAAGTATTTAGAAAAGTGAAGAAGTGAAGTAATAAAAGAAGATAGAATTTCAGTTTTAAGTAGTATGCTTTGAGAAGTAATAAGTATTTAGAAAAGTGAATAAGTAAAGTAAGAAAAGAAGATAGAATTTCAGTTTTAAGAGTATGCTTTGAGAAGTAATAAGTATTTAGAAAAGTGAAGAAGTAAAGTAAAAAAGAAGATAGAATTTCAGTTTTAAGGAGTATGCTTTGAGAAGTATTAAGTATTTAGAAAAGTGAAGAAGTAAAGTAAGAAAAGAAGATAGAATTTCAGTTTTAAGGAGTATGCTTTGAGAAGTAATAAGTATTTAGAAAAGTGAATAAGTAAAGTAAGAAAAGAAGATAGAATTTCAGTTTTAAGGAGTATGCTTTGAGAAGTATTAAGTATTTAGAAAAGTGAAGAAGTAAAGTAAGAAAAGAAGATAGAATTTCAGTTTTAAGAGTATGCTTTGAGAAGTAATAAGTATTTAGAAAAGTGAAGAAGTAAAGTAAGAAAAGAAGATAGAATTTCAGTTTTAAGGAGTATGCTTTGAGAAGTATTAAGTATTTAGAAAAGTGAAGAAGTAAAGTAAGAAAAGAAGATAGAATTTCAGTTTTAAGGAGTATGCTTTGAGAAGTAATAAGTATTTAGAAAAGTGAATAAGTAAAGTAAGAAAAGAAGATAGAATTTCAGTTTTAAGAGTATGCTTTGAGAAGTAATAAGTATTTAGAAAAGTGAAGAAGTAAAGTAAGAAAAGAAGATAGAATTTCAGTTTTAAAGAGTATGCTTTGAGAAGTAATAAGTATTTAGAAAAGTGAAGAAGTGAAGTAATAAAAGAAGATAGAATTTCAGTTTTAAGTAGTATGCTTTGAGAAGTAATAAGTATTTAGAAAAGTGAAGAAGTAAAGTAATAAATGAAGATGGAATTTCAGTTTTAAGAGTATGCTTTGAGAAGTAATAAGTATTTAGAAAAGTGAAGAAGTAAAGTAAGAAAAGAAGATAGAATTTCAGTTTTAAGGAGTATGCTTTGTGAAGTATTAAGTATTTAGAAAAGTGAAGAAGTAAAGTAATAAATGAAGATGGAATTTCAGTTTTAAGAGTATGCTTTGAGAAGTATTAAGTATTTAGAAAAGTGAATAAGTAAAGTAAGAAAAGAAGATAGAATTTCAGTTTTAAGTAGTATGCTTTGAGAAGTATTAAGTATTTAGAAAAGTGAAGAAGTAAAGTAAGAAAAGAAGATAGAGTTTCAGTTTTAAGTAGTATGCTTTGAGAAGTAATAAGTATTTAGAAAAGTGAAGAAGTAAAGTAAGAAAAGAAGATAGAATTTCAGTTTTAAGAGTATGCTTTGAGAAGTAATAAGTATTTAGAAAAGTGAAGAAGTGAAGTAAGAAAAGTGAAGAAGTAAAGTAAGAAAAGAAGATAGAATTTCAGTTTTAAAGAGTATGCTTTGAGAAGTAATAAGTATTTAGAAAAGTGAAGAAGTAAAGTAAGAAAAGAAGATAGAATTTCAGTTTTAAGGAGTATGCTTTGAGAAGTATTAAGTATTTAGAAAAGTGAATAAGTAAAGTAAGAAAAGAAGATAGAGTTTCAGTTTTAAGGAGTATGCTTTGAGAAGTATTAAGTATTTAGAAAAGTGAAGAAGTGAAGTAATAAAAGAAGATAGAATATCAGTTTTATCGAATTTGTTTTTAAATATAAAGTATTAAGTATTTAGAAAAGTGAAGAAGTAAAGTAAGAAAAGAAGATAGAGTTTCAGTTTCAAAGTTTATGCTTTGAGAAGTAATAAGTATTTAGAAAAGTGAATAAGTAAAGTAATAAATGAAGATGGAATTTCAGTTTTAAGAGTATGCTTTGAGAAGTAATAAGTATTTAGAAAAGTGAATAAGTAAAGTAAGAAAAGAAGATAGAATTTCAGTTTTAAGGAGTATGCTTTGAGAAGTAATAAGTATTTAGAAAAGTGAATAAGTAAAGTAAGAAAAGAAGATAGAATTTCAGTTTTAAGGAGTATGCTTTGAGAAGTAATAAGTTTTTAGAAAAGTGAAGAAGTAAAGTAATAAAAGAAGATAGAGTTTCAGTTTCAAAGTTTATGCTTTGAGAAGTAATAAGTATTTAGAAAAGTGAAGAAGTAAAGCAAGAAAAGAAGATAGAATTTCAGTTTTAAGGAGTATGCTTTGAGAAGTATTAAGTATTTAGAAAAGTGAAGAAGTGAAGTAATAAAAGAAGATAGAATTTCAGTTTCAAAGAGTATGCTTTGAGAAGTATTAAGTATTTAGAAAAGTGAATAAGTAAAGTAAGAAAAGAAGATAGAATTTCAGTTTTAAGTAGTATGCTTTGAGAAGTATTAAGTATTTAGAAAAGTGAATAAGTAAAGTAAGAAAAGAAGATAGAATTTCAGTTTTAAGGAGTATGCTTTGAGAAGTATTAAGTATTTAGAAAAGTGAAGAAGTAAAGTAATAAATGAAGATGGAATTTCAGTTTTAAAGAGTATTCTTTGAGAAGTATTAAGTATTTAGAAAAGTGAAGAAGTAAAGTAAGAAAAGAAGATAGAATTTCAGTTTTAAGGAGTATGCTTTGAGAAGTAATAAGTATTTAGAAAAGTGAATAAGTAAAGTAAGAAAAGAAGATAGAATTTCAGTTTTAAGAGTATGCTTTGAGAAGTAATAAGTATTTAGAAAAGTGAAGAAGTAAAGTAAGAAAAGAAGATAGAATTTCAGTTTTAAGGAGTATGCTTTGAGAAGTATTAAGTATTTAGAAAAGTGAAGAAGTAAAGTAAGAAAAGAAGATAGAGTTTCAGTTTTAAGGAGTATGCTTTGAGAAGTATTAAGTATTTAGAAAAGTGAAGAAGTAAAGTAATAAATGAAGATGGAATTTCAGTTTTAAAGAGTATTCTTTGAGAAGTATTAAGTATTTAGAAAAGTGAAGAAGTAAAGTAAGAAAAGAAGATAGAATTTCAGTTTTAAGTAGTATGCTTTGAGAAGTAATAAGTATTTAGAAAAGTGAATAAGTAAAGTAAGAAAAGAAGATAGAGTTTCAGTTTTAAAGAGTATGCTTTGAGAAGTATTAAGTATTTAGAAAAGTGAAGAAGTGAAGTAATAAAAGAAGATAGAATTTCAGTTTTAAGGAGTATGCTTTGAGAAGTAATAAGTATTTAGAAAAGTGAAGAAGTAAAGTAAGAAAAGAAGATAGAATTTCAGTTTTAAGGAGTATGCTTTGAGAAGTATTAAGTATTTAGAAAAGTGAAGAAGTAAAGTAAGAAAAGAAGATAGAATTTCAGTTTTAAGGAGTATGCTTTGAGAAGTATTAAGTATTTAGAAAAGTGAAGAAGTAAAGTAATAAATGAAGATGGAATTTCAGTTTTAAGTATTATTCTTTGAGAAGTATTAAGTATTTAGAAAAGTGAAGAAGTAAAGTAAGAAAAGAAGATAGAATTTCAGTTTTAAGGAGTATGCTTTGAGAAGTAATAAGTATTTAGAAAAGTGAATAAGTAAAGTAAGAAAAGAAGATAGAATTTCAGTTTTAAGGAGTATGCTTTGAGAAGTATTAAGTATTAAGAAAAGTGAATAAGTAAAGTAAGAAAAGAAGATAGAGTTTCAGTTTTAAGTAGTATGCTTTGAGAAGTAATAAGTATTTAGAAAAGTGAAGAAGTAAAGTAAGAAAAGAAGATAGAATTTCAGTTTTAAGGAGTATGCTTTGAGAAGTATTAAGTATTTAGAAAAGTGAAGAAGTAAAGTAATAAATGAAGATGGAATTTCAGTTTTAAGTATTATTCTTTGAGAAGTATTAAGTATTTAGAAAAGTGAAGAAGTAAAGTAAGAAAAGAAGATAGAATTTCAGTTTTAAGGAGTATGCTTTGAGAAGTAATAAGTATTTAGAAAAGTGAATAAGTAAAGTAAGAAAAGAAGATAGAATTTCAGTTTTAAAGTTTATGCTTTGAGAAGTAATAAGTATTTAGAAAAGTGAAGAAGTAAAGTAAGAAAAGAAGATAGAATTTCAGTTTCAAAGTTTATGCTTTGAGAAGTAATAAGTATTTAGAAAAGTGAAGAAGTAAAGTAAGAAAAGAAGATAGAATTTCAGTTTTAAGAGTATGCTTTGAGAAGTAATAAGTATTTAGAAAAGTGAAGAAGTAAAGTAAGAAAAGAAGATAGAATTTCAGTTTTAAAGAGTATGCTTTGAGAAGTATTAAGTATTTAGAAAAGTGAAGAAGTGAAGTAATAAAAGAAGATAGAATTTCAGTTTTAAGTAGTATGCTTTGAGAAGTAATAAGTATTTAGAAAAGTGAAGAAGTAAAGTAATAAATGAAGATGGAATTTCAGTTTTAAGTATTATTCTTTGAGAAGTAATAAGTATTTAGAAAAGTGAATAAGTAAAGTAAGAAAAGAAGATAGAGTTTCAGTTTTAAGAGTATGCTTTGAGAAGTAATAAGTATTTAGAAAAGTGAAGAAGTAAAGTAAGAAAAGAAGATAGAATTTCAGTTTTAAGGAGTATGCTTTGAGAAGTATTAAGTATTTAGAAAAGTGAATAAGTAAAGTAAGAAAAGAAGATAGAATTTCAGTTTTAAGTAGTATGCTTTGAGAAGTATTAAGTATTTAGAAAAGTGAAGAAGTAAAGTAAGAAAAGAAGATAGAGTTTCAGTTTTAAGTAGTATGCTTTGAGAAGTAATAAGTATTTAGAAAAGTGAAGAAGTAAAGTAAGAAAAGAAGATAGAATTTCAGTTTTAAGAGTATGCTTTGAGAAGTAATAAGTATTTAGAAAAGTGAAGAAGTGAAGTAAGAAAAGTGAAGAAGTAAAGTAAGAAAAGAAGATAGAATTTCAGTTTTAAAGAGTATGCTTTGAGAAGTAATAAGTATTTAGAAAAGTGAAGAAGTAAAGTAAGAAAAGAAGATAGAATTTCAGTTTTAAGGAGTATGCTTTGAGAAGTATTAAGTATTTAGAAAAGTGAAGAAGTAAAGTAAGAAAAGAAGATAGAGTTTCAGTTTTAAGGAGTATGCTTTGAGAAGTATTAAGTATTTAGAAAAGTGAAGAAGTGAAGTAATAAAAGAAGATAGAATATCAGTTTTATCGAATTTGTTTTTAAATATAAAGTATTAAGTATTTAGAAAAGTGAAGAAGTAAAGTAAGAAAAGAAGATAGAATTTCAGTTTTAATGAGTATGCTTTGAGAAGTAATAAGTATTTAGAAAAGTGAATAAGTAAAGTAAGAAAAGAAGATAGAATTTCAGTTTTAAGGAGTATGCTTTGAGAAGTAATAAGTATTTAGAAAAGTGAAGAAGTAAAGTAAGAAAAGAAGATAGAATTTCAGTTTTAAGGAGTATTCTTTGAGAAGTAATAAGTATTTAGAAAAGTGAATAAGTAAAGTAAGAAAAGAAGATAGAATTTCAGTTTTAAGAGTATGCTTTGAGAAGTAATAAGTATTTAGAAAAGTGAAGAAGTAAAGCAAGAAAAGAAGATGGAATTTCAGTTTTAAAGAGTATGCTTTGAGAAGTATTAAGTATTTAGAAAAGTGAAGAAGTAAAGTAAGAAAAGAAGATAGAATTTCAGTTTTAAAGAGTATGCTTTGAGAAGTAATAAGTATTTAGAAAAGTGAAGAAGTAAAGTAAGAAAAGAAGATAGAATTTCAGTTTCAAAGAGTATGCTTTGAGAAGTATTAAGTATTTAGAAAAGTGAATAAGTAAAGTAAGAAAAGAAGATAGAGTTTCAGTTTCAAAGTTTATGCTTTGAGAAGTAATAAGTATTTAGAAAAGTGAAGAAGTAAAGTAAGAAAAGAAGATAGAATATCAGTTTTAAGGAGTATTCTTTGAGAAGTAATAAGTATTTAGAAAAGTGAATAAGTAAAGTAAGAAAAGAAGATAGAATTTCAGTTTTAAGGAGTATGCTTTGAGAAGTAATAAGTATTTAGAAAAGTGAAGAAGTAAAGTAATAAATGAAGATAGAATTTCAGTTTTAAGGAGTATGCTTTGAGAAGTATTAAGTATTTAGAAAAGTGAATAAGTAAAGTAAGAAAAGAAGATAGAATTTCAGTTTTAAGGAGTATTCTTTGAGAAGTATTAAGTATTTAGAAAAGTGAAGAAGTAAAGTAAGAAAAGAAGATAGAATTTCAGTTTTAAGAGTATGCTTTGAGAAGTAATAAGTATTTAGAAAAGTGAAGAAGTAAAGCAAGAAAAGAAGATGGAATTTCAGTTTTAAAGAGTATGCTTTGAGAAGTAATAAGTATTTAGAAAAGTGAAGAAGTAAAGTAAGAAAAGAAGATAGAATTTCAGTTTTAAGGAGTATTCTTTGAGAAGTAATAAGTATTTAGAAAAGTGAATAAGTAAAGTAAGAAAAGAAGATAGAATTTCAGTTTTAAGAGTATGCTTTGAGAAGTAATAAGTATTTAGAAAAGTGAAGAAGTAAAGCAAGAAAAGAAGATGGAATTTCAGTTTTAAAGAGTATGCTTTGAGAAGTATTAAGTATTTAGAAAAGTGAAGAAGTAAAGTAAGAAAAGAAGATAGAATTTCAGTTTTAAAGAGTATGCTTTGAGAAGTAATAAGTATTTAGAAAAGTGAAGAAGTAAAGTAAGAAAAGAAGATAGAATTTCAGTTTCAAAGAGTATGCTTTGAGAAGTATTAAGTATTTAGAAAAGTGAATAAGTAAAGTAAGAAAAGAAGATAGAGTTTCAGTTTCAAAGTTTATGCTTTGAGAAGTAATAAGTATTTAGAAAAGTGAAGAAGTAAAGTAAGAAAAGAAGATAGAATATCAGTTTTAAGGAGTATTCTTTGAGAAGTAATAAGTATTTAGAAAAGTGAATAAGTAAAGTAAGAAAAGAAGATAGAATTTCAGTTTTAAGGAGTATGCTTTGAGAAGTAATAAGTATTTAGAAAAGTGAAGAAGTAAAGTAATAAATGAAGATAGAATTTCAGTTTTAAGGAGTATGCTTTGAGAAGTATTAAGTATTTAGAAAAGTGAATAAGTAAAGTAAGAAAAGAAGATAGAATTTCAGTTTTAAAGTTTATGCTTTGAGAAGTAATAAGTATTTAGAAAAGTGAAGAAGTAAAGTAAGAAAAGAAGATAGAATTTCAGTTTCAAAGTTTATGCTTTGAGAAGTAATAAGTATTTAGAAAAGTGAATAAGTAAAGTAAGAAAAGAAGATAGAATTTCAGTTTTAAGTATTATTCTTTGTGAAGTATTAAGTATTTAGAAAAGTGAATAAGTAAAGTAAGAAAAGAAGATAGAATTTCAGTTTTAATGAGTATTCTTTGAGAAGTATTAAGTATTTAGAAAAGTGAAGAAGTAAAGTAATAAATGAAGATAGAATTTCAGTTTTAAGGAGTATGCTTTGAGAAGTATTAAGTATTTAGAAAAGTGAATAAGTAAAGTAAGAAAAGAAGATAGAATTTCAGTTTTAAAGTTTATGCTTTGAGAAGTAATAAGTATTTAGAAAAGTGAAGAAGTAAAGTAAGAAAAGAAGATAGAATTTCAGTTTCAAAGTTTATGCTTTGAGAAGTAATAAGTATTTAGAAAAGTGAAGAAGTAAAGTAATAAAAGAAGATAGAGTTTCAGTTTTAAAGAGTATGCTTTGAGAAGTATTAAGTATTTAGAAAAGTGAAGAAGTAAAGTAAGAAAAGAAGATAGAATTTCAGTTTTAAGTAGTATGCTTTGAGAAGTAATAAGTATTTAGAAAAGTGAATAAGTAAAGTAAGAAAAGAAGATAGAATTTCAGTTTTAAGGAGTATGCTTTGAGAAGTAATAAGTATTTAGAAAAGTGAAGAAGTAAAGTAAGAAAAGAAGATAGAGTTTCAGTTTTAAGGAGTATGCTTTGAGAAGTATTAAGTATTTAGAAAAGTGAAGAAGTAAAGTAATAAATGAAGATGGAATTTCAGTTTTAAAGAGTATTCTTTGAGAAGTATTAAGTATTTAGAAAAGTGAAGAAGTAAAGTAAGAAAAGAAGATAGAATTTCAGTTTTAAGGAGTATGCTTTGAGAAGTATTAAGTATTTAGAAAAGTGAAGAAGTGAAGTAATAAATGAAGATAGAATTTCAGTTTTAAGGAGTATGCTTTGAGAAGTATTAAGTATTTAGAAAAGTGAATAAGTAAAGTAAGAAAAGAAGATAGAATTTCAGTTTTAAGTAGTATGCTTTGAGAAGTATTAAGTATTTAGAAAAGTGAAGAAGTAAAGTAAGAAAAGAAGATAGAGTTTCAGTTTTAAGTATTATTCTTTGAGAATTATTAAGTATTTAGAAAAGTGAAGAAGTAAAGTAAGAAAAGAAGATAGAATTTCAGTTTTAAGGAGTATTCTTTGAGAAGTATTAAGTATTTAGAAAAGTGAAGAAGTAAAGTAAGAAAAGAAGATAGAATTTCAGTTTTAAGAGTATGCTTTGAGAAGTAATAAGTATTTAGAAAAGTGAAGAAGTAAAGCAAGAAAAGAAGATGGAATTTCAGTTTTAAAGAGTATGCTTTGAGAAGTAATAAGTATTTAGAAAAGTGAAGAAGTGAAGTAATAAATGAAGATAGAATTTCAGTTTTAAGGAGTATGCTTTGAGAAGTATTAAGTATTTAGAAAAGTGAAGAAGTAAAGTAAGAAAAGAAGATAGAATTTCAGTTTTAAGGAGTATTCTTTGAGAAGTAATAAGTATTTAGAAAAGTGAATAAGTAAAGTAAGAAAAGAAGATAGAATTTCAGTTTTAAGGAGTATGCTTTGAGAAGTATTAAGTATTTAGAAAAGTGAAGAAGTAAAGTAAGAAAAGAAGATAGAGTTTCAGTTTTAAAGAGTATTCTTTGAGAAGTAATAAGTATTTAGAAAAGTGAAGAAGTGAAGTAAGAAAAGAAGATAGAGTTTCAGTTTTAAGTATTATTCTTTGAGAATTATTAAGTATTTAGAAAAGTGAATAAGTAAAGTAAGAAAAGAAGATAGAATTTCAGTTTTAAGAGTATGCTTTGAGAAGTAATAAGTATTTAGAAAAGTGAAGAAGTAAAGTAAGAAAAGAAGATAGAGTTTCAGTTTTAAAGAGTATGCTTTGAGAAGTATTAAGTATTTAGAAAAGTGAAGAAGTGAAGTAATAAAAGAAGATAGAATTTCAGTTTTAAGTAGTATGCTTTGAGAAGTAATAAGTATTTAGAAAAGTGAATAAGTAAAGTAAGAAAAGAAGATAGAATTTCAGTTTTAAGGAGTATGCTTTGAGAAGTAATAAGTATTTAGAAAAGTGAAGAAGTAAAGTAAGAAAAGAAGATAGAATTTCAGTTTTAAGGAGTATGCTTTGAGAAGTAATAAGTATTTAGAAAAGTGAAGAAGTAAAGTAAGAAAAGAAGATAGAGTTTCAGTTTTAAGGAGTATGCTTTGAGAAGTATTAAGTATTTAGAAAAGTGAAGAAGTAAAGTAAGAAAAGAAGATAGAGTTTCAGTTTTAAGGATTATGCTTTGAGAAGTATTAAGTATTTAGAAAAGTGAAGAAGTAAAGTAAGAAAAGAAGATAGAATTTCAGTTTTAAGGAGTATGCTTTGAGAAGTAATAAGTATTTAGAAAAGTGAAGAAGTAAAGTAAGAAAAGAAGATAGAGTTTCAGTTTTAAGTAGTATGCTTTGAGAAGTAATAAGTATTTAGAAAAGTGAAGAAGTAAAGTAAGAAAAGAAGATAGAATTTCAGTTTCAAAGAGTATGCTTTGAGAAGTATTAAGTATTTAGAAAAGTGAATAAGTAAAGTAAGAAAAGAAGATGGAATTTCAGTTTCAAAGTTTATGCTTTGAGAAGTAATAAGTATTTAGAAAAGTGAAGAAGTGAAGTAAGAAAAGAAGATAGAGTTTCAGTTTTAAGTATTATTCTTTGAGAATTATTAAGTATTTAGAAAAGTGAAGAAGTAAAGTAAGAAAAGAAGATAGAATTTCAGTTTTAATGAGTATGCTTTGAGAAGTAATAAGTATTTAGAAAAGTGAAGAAGTAAAGTAAGAAAAGAAGATAGAATTTCAGTTTTAATGAGTATGCTTTGAGAAGTATTAAGTATTTAGAAAAGTGAAGAAGTAAAGTAATAAATGAAGATGGAATTTCAGTTTTAAGTAGTATGCTTTGAGAAGTATTAAGTATTTAGAAAAGTGAATAAGTAAAGTAAGAAAAGAAGATAGAATTTCAGTTTTAAGAGTATGCTTTGAGAAGTATTAAGTATTTAGAAAAGTGAAGAAGTAAAGTAATAAATGAAGATGGAATTTCAGTTTTAAGTATTATTCTTTGAGAATTATTAATTATTTAGAAAAGTGAATAAGCAAATTAAGAAAAGAAGATAGAATTTCAGTTTTAAGGAGTATGCTTTGAGAAGTATTAAGTATTTAGAAAAGTGAAGAAGTAAAGTAATAAATGAAGATAGAATTTCAGTTTTAAGTAGTATGCTTTGAGAAGTAATAAGTATTTAGAAAAGTGAAGAAGTAAAGTAAGAAAAGAAGATAGAATTTCAGTTTCAAAGAGTATGCTTTGAGAAGTAATAAGTATTTAGAAAAGTGAAGAAGTAAAGTAAGAAAAGAAGATGGAATTTCAGTTTTAAAGAGTATGCTTTGAGAAGTATTAAGTATTTAGAAAAGTGAAGAAGTAAAGTAAGAAAAGTGAAGAAGTAAAGTAATAAATGAAGATAGAATTTCAGTTTTAAGAGTATGCTTTGAGAAGTAATAAGTATTTAGAAAAGTGAATAAGTAAAGTAATAAATGAAGATAGAATTTCAGTTTTAAGAGTATGCTTTGAGAAGTAATAAGTATTTAGAAAAGTGAATAAGTAAAGTAATAAATGAAGATGGAATTTCAGTTTTAAGGAGTATTCTTTGAGAAGTAATAAGTATTTAGAAAAGTGAATAAGTAAAGTAAGAAAAGAAGATAGAGTTTCAGTTTTAAGTAGTATGCTTTGAGAAGTATTAAGTATTTAGAAAAGTGAAGAAGTGAAGTAAGAAAAGAAGATAGAATTTCAGTTTTAAGGAGTATGCTTTGAGAAGTATTAAGTATTTAGAAAAGTGAATAAGTAAAGTAAGAAAAGAAGATAGAATTTCAGTTTTAAGTAGTATGCTTTGAGAAGTAATAAGTATTTAGAAAAGTGAAGAAGTAAAGTAAGAAAAGAAGATAGAGTTTCAGTTTTAAGAGTATGCTTTGAGAAGTATTAAGTATTTAGAAAAGTGAATAAGTAAAGTAAGAAAAGAAGATAGAGTTTCAGTTTTAAAGAGTATGCTTTGAGAAGTATTAAGTATTTAGAAAAGTGAATAAGTAATGTAATAAAAGAAGATAGAGTTTCAGTTTTAAAGAGTATGCTTTGAGAATTATTAAGTATTTAGAAAAGTGAATAAGTAAAGTAAGAAAAGAAGATAGAGTTTCAGTTTTAAGTATTATTCTTTGAGAATTATTAAGTATTTAGAAAAGTGAATAAGTAAAGTAAGAAAAGAAGATAGAGTTTCAGTTTTAAGTAGTATGCTTTGAGAAGTAATAAGTATTTAGAAAAGTGAAGAAGTAAAGTAAGAAAAGAAGATAGAGTTTCAGTTTTAAGGAGTATGCTTTGAGAAGTATTAAGTATTTAGAAAAGTGAATAAGTAAAGTAATAAAAGAAGATAGAGTTTCAGTTTCAAAGAGTATGCTTTGAGAAGTAATAAGTATTTAGAAAAGTGAAGAAGTGAAGTAGAAAAGAAGATAGAGTTTCAGTTTCAAAGTTTATGCTTTGAGAAGTAATAAGTATTTAGAAAAGTGAAGAAGTGAAGTAGAAAAGAAGATAGAGTTTCAGTTTTAAGGAGTATGCTTTGAGAAGTATTAAGTATTTAGAAAAGTGAATAAGTAAAGTAAGAAAAGAAGATAGAATTTCAGTTTTAAGGAGTATGCTTTGAGAAGTAATAAGTATTTAGAAAAGTGAAGAAGTAAAGTAAGAAAAAAAGATAGAGTTTCAGTTTTAAAGAGTATGCTTTGAGAAGTATTAAGTATTTAGAAAAGTGAAGAAGTAAAGTAAGAAAAGAAGATAGAATTTCAGTTTCAAAGTTTATGCTTTGAGAAGTAATAAGTATTTAGAAAAGTGAAGAAGTAAAGTAATAAATGAAGATGGAATTTCAGTTTTAAGAGTATGCTTTGAGAAGTAATAAGTATTTAGAAAAGTGAAGAAGTAAAGCAAGAAAAGAAGATAGAATTTCAGTTTTAAGGAGTATGCTTTGAGAAGTATTAAGTATTTAGAAAAGTGAAGAAGTAAAGTAATAAATGAAGATAGAATTTCAGTTTTAAGGAGTATGCTTTGAGAAGTATTAAGTATTTAGAAAAGTGAAGAAGTAAAGTAAGAAAAGAAGATAGAATTTCAGTTTTAAGGAGTATGCTTTGAGAAGTATTAAGTATTTAGAAAAGTGAAGAAGTAAAGTAAGAAAAGAAGATAGAGTTTCAGTTTTAAGTAGTATGCTTTGAGAAGTAATAAGTATTTAGAAAAGTGAAGAAGTAAAGTAAGAAAAGAAGATAGAATTTCAGTTTTAAGGAGTATGCTTTGAGAAGTATTAAGTATTTAGAAAAGTGAAGAAGTAAAGTAATAAATGAAGATGGAATTTCAGTTTTAAGAGTATGCTTTGAGAAGTAATAAGTATTTAGAAAAGTGAAGAAGTAAAGCAAGAAAAGAAGATAGAATTTCAGTTTTAAAGAGTATGCTTTGAGAAGTAATAAGTATTTAGAAAAGTGAAGAAGTAAAGTAAGAAAAGAAGATAGAATTTCAGTTTCAAAGTTTATGCTTTGAGAAGTAATAAGTATTTAGAAAAGTGAAGAAGTAAAGTAAGAAAAGAAGATAGAGTTTCAGTTTTAAGGAGTATGCTTTGAGAAGTATTAAGTATTTAGAAAAGTGAATAAGTAAAGTAATAAAAGAAGATAGAGTTTCAGTTTCAAAGTTTATGCTTTGAGAAGTAATAAGTATTTAGAAAAGTGAATAAGTAAAGTAATAAATGAAGATGGAATTTCAGTTTTAAGTATTATTCTTTGAGAATTATTAATTATTTAGAAAAGTGAATAAGTAAAGTAAGAAAAGAAGATAGAGTTTCAGTTTTAAGGAGTATGCTTTGAGAAGTATTAAGTATTTAGAAAAGTGAAGAAGTAAAGTAAGAAAAGAAGATAGAGTTTCAGTTTCAAAGAGTATGCTTTGAGAAGTATTAAGTATTTAGAAAAGTGAATAAGTAAAGTAATAAATGAAGATGGAATTTCAGTTTCAAAGTTTATGCTTTGAGAAGTAATAAGTATTTACAAAAATGAAGAAGTAAAGTAATAAATGAAGATAGAATTTCAGTTTTAAGAAGTATGCTTTGAGAAGTATTAAGTATTTAGAAAAGTGAATAAGTAAAGTAAGAAAAGAAGATAGAGTTTCAGTTTCAAAGTTTATGCTTTGAGAAGTAATAAGTATTTAGAAAAGTGAAGAAGTAAAGTAAGAAAAGAAGATAGAATTTCAGTTTTAAAGTTTATGCTTTGAGAAGTAATAAGTATTTAGAAAAGTGAAGAAGTAAAGTAATAAATGAAAATGGAATTTCAGTTTTAAGTATTATTCTTTGAGAATTATTAATTATTTAGAAAAGTGAATAAGTAAAGTAATAAAAGAAGATAGAATTTCAGTTTTAAGGAGTATGCTTTGAGAAGTAATAAGTATTTAGAAAAGTGAATAAGTAAAGTAAGAAAAGAAGATGGAATTTCAGTTTTAAGTATTATTCTTTGAGAATTATTAATTATTTAGAAAAGTGAATAAGTAAAGTAAGAAAAGAAGATAGAATTTCAGTTTTAAGGAGTATGCTTTGAGAAGTAATAAGTATTTAGAAAAGTGAAGAAGTAAAGTAAGAAAAGAAGATAGAATTTCAGTTTTAAGAGTATGCTTTGAGAAGTAATAAGTATTTAGAAAAGTGAAGAAGTAAAGTAAGAAAAGAAGATAGAGTTTCAGTTTCAAAGAGTATGCTTTGAGAAGTATTAAGTATTTAGAAAAGTGAATAAGTAAAGTAAGAAAAGAAGATAGAGTTTCAGTTTTAAGTAGTATGCTTTGAGAAGTAATAAGTATTTAGAAAAGTGAATAAGTAAAGTAAGAAAAGAAGATAGAGTTTCAGTTTTAAGTAGTATGCTTTGAGAAGTAATAAGTATTTAGAAAAGTGAATAAGTAAAGTAAGAAAAGAAGATAGAGTTTCAGTTTTAAGGAGTATGCTTTGAGAAGTATTAAGTATTTAGAAAAGTGAATAAGTAAAGTAATAAAAGAAGATAGAGTTTCAGTTTCAAAGAGTATGCTTTGAGAAGTATTAAGTATTTAGAAAAGTGAATAAGTAAAGTAAGAAAAGAAGATAGAATTTCAGTTTTAAAGTTTATGCTTTGAGAAGTAATAAGTATTTAGAAAAGTGAAGAAGTAAAGTAATAAAAGAAGATAGAGTTTCAGTTTCAAAGAGTATGCTTTGAGAAGTAATAAGTATTTAGAAAAGTGAAGAAGTGAAGTAAGAAAAGAAGATAGAATTTCAGTTTTAAGGAGTATGCTTTGAGAAGTAATAAGTATTTAGAAAAGTGAAGAAGTAAAGTAAGAAAAGAAGATAGAGTTTCAGTTTTAAGTAGTATGCTTTGAGAAGTAATAAGTATTTAGAAAAGTGAAGAAGTAAAGTAAGAAAAGAAGATAGAGTTTCAGTTTTAAGGAGTATGCTTTGAGAAGTATTAAGTATTTAGAAAAGTGAATAAGTAAAGTAATAAAAGAAGATAGAGTTTCAGTTTCAAAGAGTATGCTTTGAGAAGTAATAAGTATTTAGAAAAGTGAATAAGTAAAGTAAGAAAAGCAGATGGAATTTCAGTTTCAAAGAGTATGCCTTGAGAAGTAGAATTTCAGTTTTAAGAGTATGCTTTTAGAAGTAATAAGTATTTACAAAAGTGAAGAAGTAAAGTAAGAAAAGAAGATAGAATTTCAGTTTTAAGGAGTATGCTTTGAGAAGTAATAAGTATTTAGAAAAGTGAAGAAGTAAAGTAAGAAAAGAAGATAGAGTTTCAGTTTTAAGTAGTATGCTTTGAGAAGTAATAAGTATTTAGAAAAGTGAAGAAGTAAAGTAAGAAAAGAAGATAGAGTTTCAGTTTTAAGGAGTATGCTTTGAGAAGTATTAAGTATTTAGAAAAGTGAAGAAGTAAAGTAAGAAAAGAAGATAGAGTTTCAGTTTTAAGGAGTATGCTTTGAGAAGTAATAAGTATTTACAAAAGTGAAGAAGTAAAGTAATAAAAGAAGATAGAATTTCAGTTTTAAGAGTATGCTTTGAGAAGTATTAAGTATTTAGAAAAGTGAATAAGTAAAGTAATAAAAGAAGATAGAGTTTCAGTTTCAAAGAGTATGCTTTGAGAAGTAATAAGTATTTAGAAAAGTGAATAAGTAAAGTAAGAAAAGCAGATGGAATTTCAGTTTCAAAGTTTATGCTTTGAGAAGTAATAAGTATTTAGAAAAGTGAAGAAGTAAAGTAAGAAAAGAAGATAGAGTTTCAGTTTTAAGGAGTATGCTTTGAGAAGTATTAAGTATTTAGAAAAGTGAATAAGTAAAGTAAGAAAAGAAGATAGAGTTTCAGTTTCAAAGAGTATGCTTTGAGAAGTATTAAGTATTTAGAAAAGTGAAGAAGTAAAGTAATAAATGAAGATAGAATTTCAGTTTTAAGAAGTATGCTTTGAGAAGTAATAAGTATTTAGAAAAGTGAATAAGTAAAGTAAGAAAAGAAGATAGAATTTCAGTTTTAAGTATTATTCTTTGAGAATTATTAAGTATTTAGAAAAGTGAATAAGTAAAGTAAGAAAAGAAGATAGAGTTTCAGTTTTAAAGTTTATGCTTTGAGAAGTAATAAGTATTTAGAAAAGTGAAGAAGTAAAGTAATAAAAGAAGATAGAGTTTCAGTTTTAATGAGTATGCTTTGAGAAGTAATAAGTATTTAGAAAAGTGAATAAGTAAAGTAAAAAAAGAAGATGGAATTTCAGTTTCAAAGTTTATGCTTTGAGAAGTAATAAGTATTTAGAAAAGTGAAGAAGTAAAGTAAGCAAAGAAGATAGAGTTTCAGTTTCAAAGAGTATGCTTTGAGAAGTATTAAGTATTTAGAAAAGTGAATAAGTAAAGTAAGTAAAAGAAGATAGAGTTTCAGTTTTAAGTAGTATGCTTTGAGAAGTAATAAGTATTTAGAAAAGTGAATAAGTAAAGTAAGAAAAGAAGATAGAATTTCAGTTTTAAGAGTATGCTTTTAGAAGTAATAAGTATTTACAAAAGTGAAGAAGTAAAGTAAGAAAAGAAGATAGAGTTTCAGTTTCAAAGAGTATGCTTTGAGAAGTAATAAGTATTTAGAAAAGTGAATAAGTAAAGTAAGAAAAGAAGATAGAATTTCAGTTTTAAGGAGTATGCTTTGAGAAGTATTAAGTATTTAGAAAAGTGAAGAAGTGAAGTAGAAAAGAAGATAGAGTTTCAGTTTTAAGGAGTATGCTTTGAGAAGTATTAAGTATTTAGAAAAGTGAATAAGTAAAGTAAGAAAAGAAGATAGAATTTCAGTTTTAAGTAGTATGCTTTGAGAAGTATTAAGTATTTAGAAAAGTGAAGAAGTAAAGTAAGAAAAGAAGATAGAATTTCAGTTTTAAGTAGTATGCTTTGAGAAGTAATAAGTATTTAGAAAAGTGAAGAAGTAAAGTAAGAAAAGAAGATAGAATTTCAGTTTTAAGAAGTATGCTTTGAGAAGTAATAAGTATTTAGAAAAGTGAAGAAGTAAAGTAAGAAAAGAAGATAGAATTTCAGTTTTAAGTAGTATGCTTTGCGAAGTAATAGGTATTTTGAAAAGGAATGTAATAAAGTAAGAAAAGAAGATAGAATTTCAGTTTTAAGTAGTATGCTTTGACAAGTAATAAGTATTTAGAAAAGTGAAGAAGTGAAGTAATAAAAGAAGATAGAATATCAGTTTTAAGTAGTATGCTTTGAGAAGTAATAAGTATTTAGAAAAGTGAAGAAGTAAAGTAAGAAA
This sequence comes from Loxodes magnus, assembly GCA_946699065.1. NCBI lineage: Eukaryota > Ciliophora > Karyorelictea > Loxodida > Loxodidae > Loxodes > Loxodes magnus. The sequence continues at coordinate 8,294 of CAMPDV010001818.1, read as the reverse complement.
AGAAGATAGAATTTCAGTTTTAAGGAGTATGCTTTGAGAAGTAATAAGTATTTAGAAAAGTGAAGAAGTAAAGTAAGAAAAGAAGATAGAATTTCAGTTTTAAGGAGTATGCTTTGAGAAGTAATAAGTATTTTGAAAAGGAATGTAATAAAGTAAGAAAATAAGATAAAATTTCAGTTTTAAGGAGTATGCTTTGAGAAGTAATAAGTATTTATAAAAGTGAAGAAGTAAAGTAAGAAAATAAGATAGAATTTCAGTTTTAAGGAGTATGCTTTGAGAAGTAATAAGTATTTAGAAAAGTGAAGAAGTAAAGTAATAAATGAAGATAGAATTTCAGTTTTAAGAGTATGCTTTGAGAAGTAATAAGTATTTAGAAAAGTGAAGAAGTAAAGTAATAAATGAAGATGGAATTTCAGTTTTAAGAGTATGCTTTGAGAAGTAATAAGTATTTAGAAAAGTGAAGAAGTGAAGTAGAAAAGAAGATAGAGTTTCAGTTTTAAGGAGTATGCTTTGAGAAGTAATAAGTATTTAGAAAAGTGAAGAAGTAATGCAAGAAAAGAAGATAGAATTTCAGTTTTAAGGAGTATGCTTTGAGAAGTAATAAGTATTTAGAAAAGTGAAGAAGTAAAGTAAGAAAAGAAGATAGAGTTTCAGTTTTAAGGAGTATGCTTTGAGAAGTATTAAGTATTTAGAAAAGTGAATAAGTAAAGTAAGAAAAGAAGATAAAGTTTCAGTTTTAATTAGTATGCTTTGAGAAGTAATAAGTATTTAGAAAAGTGAAGAAGTAAAGTAAGAAAAGAAGATAGAATTTCAGTTTCAAAGAGTATGCTTTGAGAAGTAATAAGTATTTAGAAAAGTGAAGAAGTAAAGTAAGAAAAGAAGATAGAATTTCAGTTTTAAAGAGTATGCTTTGAGAAGTATTAAGTATTTAGAAAAGTGAAGAAGTAAAGTAAGAAAATAAGATAGAGTTTCAGTTTTAAGTAGTATGCTTTGAGAAGTATTAAGTATTTAGAAAAGTGAATAAGTAAAGTAAGAAAAGAAGATAGAATTTCAGTTTTAAAGTTTATGCTTTGAGAAGTAATAAGTATTTAGAAAAGTGAAGAAGTAAAGTAAGAAAAGAAGATAGAGTTTCAGTTTTAAAGAGTATGCTTTGAGAAGTAATAAGTATTTAGAAAAGTGAAGAAGTGAAGTAATAAAAGAAGATAGAATTTCAGTTTTAAGTAGTATGCTTTGAGAAGTATTAAGTATTTAGAAAAGTGAAGAAGTAAAGTAAGAAAAGAAGATAGAGTTTCAGTTTTAAGGAGTATGCTTTGAGAAGTAATAAGTATTTAGAAAAGTGAAGAAGTAAAGTAAGAAAAGAAGATAGAATTTCAGTTTCAAAGAGTATGCTTTGAGAAGTAATAAGTATTTAGAAAAGTGAAGAAGTAAAGTAAGAAAAGAAGATAGAATTTCAGTTTTAAAGAGTATGCTTTGAGAAGTAATAAGTATTTAGAAAAGTGAAGAAGTGAAGTAATAAAAGAAGATAGAATTTCAGTTTTAAGTAGTATGCTTTGAGAAGTATTAAGTATTTAGAAAAGTATAGAAGTAAAGTAAGAAAAGTGAAGAAGTAAAGTAAGAAAAGAAGATAGAATTTCAGTTTTAAAGAGTATGCTTTGAGAAGTAATAAGTATTTAGAAAAGTGAAGAAGTAAAGTAAGAAAAGAAGATAGAATTTCAGTTTCAAAGAGTATGCTTTGAGAAGTATTAAGTATTTAGAAAAGTGAAGAAGTAAAGTAAGAAAAGAAGATAGAATTTCAGTTTCAAAGAGTATGCCTTGAGAAGTATTAAGTATTTAGAAAAGTGAATAAGTAAAGTAAGAAAAGAAGATAGAATTTCAGTTTTAAAGAGTATGCTTTGAGAAGTATTAAGTATTTAGAAAAGTGAAGAAGTAAAGTAAGAAAATAAGATAGAGTTTCAGTTTTAAGTAGTATGCTTTGAGAAGTATTAAGTATTTAGAAAAGTGAATAAGTAAAGTAAGAAAAGAAGATAGAATTTCAGTTTTAAAGTTTATGCTTTGAGAAGTAATAAGTATTTAGAAAAGTGAAGAAGTAAAGTAAGAAAAGAAGATAGAGTTTCAGTTTTAAAGAGTATGCTTTGAGAAGTAATAAGTATTTAGAAAAGTGAAGAAGTGAAGTAATAAAAGAAGATAGAATTTCAGTTTTAAGTAGTATGCTTTGAGAAGTATTAAGTATTTAGAAAAGTATAGAAGTAAAGTAAGAAAAGTGAAGAAGTAAAGTAAGAAAAGAAGATAGAATTTCAGTTTTAAAGAGTATGCTTTGAGAAGTAATAAGTATTTAGAAAAGTGAAGAAGTAAAGTAAGAAAAGAAGATAGAATTTCAGTTTCAAAGAGTATGCCTTGAGAAGTATTAAGTATTTAGAAAAGTGAATAAGTAAAGTAAGAAAAGAAGATAGAGTTTCAGTTTTAAGGAGTATGCTTTGAGAAGTATTAAGTATTTAGAAAAGTGAATAAGTAAAGTAAGAAAAGAAGATAGAATTTCAGTTTTAAAGTTTATGCTTTGAGAAGTAATAAGTATTTAGAAAAGTCAAGAAGTAAAGTAAGAAAAGAAGATAGAGTTTCAGTTTTAAAGAGTATGCTTTGAGAAGTAATAAGTATTTAGAAAAGTGAAGAAGTGAAGTAATAAAAGAAGATAGAATTTCAGTTTTAAGTAGTATGCTTTGAGAAGTATTAAGTATTTAGAAAAGTATAGAAGTAAAGTAAGAAAAGTGAAGAAGTAAAGTAAGAAAAGAAGATAGAATTTCAGTTTTAAGGAGTATGCTTTGAGAAGTAATAAGTATTTTGAAAAGGAATGTAATAAAGTAAGAAAAGAAGATAGAATTTCAGTTTTAAGGAGTATGCTTTGAGAAGTAATAATTATTTTGAAAAGGAATGTAATAAAGTAAGAAAAGAAAATTAAATTTCAGTTTTAAGGAGTATGCTTTGAGAAGTAATAAGTATTTTGAAAAGGAATGTAATAAAGTAAGAAAAGAAAATTAAATTTCAGTTTTAAGGAGTATGCTTTGAGAATTAATAAGTATTTAGAAAAGTGAAGAAGTAAAGTAAGAAAAGAAGGTAGAATTTCAGTTTTAAGTAGTATGCTTTGAGAAGTAATAAGTATTTAGAAAAGTGAAGAAGTAAAGTAAGAAAAGTGAAGAAGTAAAGTAAGAAAAGAAGATAGAATTTCAGTTTTAAAGAGTATGCTTTTTGAAGTAATAAGTATTTAGAAAAGTGAAGAAGTAAAGTAAGAAAAGAAGATAGAATTTCAGTTTCAAAGAGTATGCTTTGAGAAGTATTAAGTATTTAGAAAAGTGAAGAAGTGAAGTAATAAAAGAAGATAGAATATCAGTTTTATCGAATTTGTTTTTAAATATAAAGTATTAAGTATTTAGAAAAGTGAAGAAGTAAAGTAATAAATGAAGATGGAATTTCAGTTTCAAAGAGTATTCTTTGAGAAGTATTAAGTATTTAGAAAAGTGAAGAAGTAAAGTAATAAATGAAGATGGAATTTCAGTTTTAAGTATTATTCTTTGAGAAGTAATAAGTATTTAGAAAAGTGAAGAAGTAAAGTAAGAAAAGAAGATAGAATTTCAGTTTCAAAGAGTATGCCTTGAGAAGTAGAATTTCAGTTTTAAGAGTATGCTTTTAGAAGTAATAAGTATTTACAAAAGTGAAGAAGTAATGCAAGAAAAGAAGATAGAATTTCAGTTTTAAGGAGTATGCTTTGAGAAGTAATAAGTATTTAGAAAAGTGAAGAAGTAAAGTAATAAATGAAGATGGAATTTCAGTTTTAAGAGTATGCTTTGAGAAGTAATAAGTATTTAGAAAAGTGAAGAAGTGAAGTAATAAAAGAAGATAGAATTTTAGTTTTAGGGAGTATGCTTTGAGAAGTAATAAGTATTTAGAAAAGTGAAGAAGTAAAGTAAGAAAAGAAGATAGAATTTCAGTTTCAAAGAGTATGCTTTGAGAAGTATTAAGTATTTAGAAAAGTGAAGAAGTGAAGTAATAAAAGAAGATAGAATATCAGTTTTATCGAATTTGTTTTTAAATATAAAGTATTAAGTATTTAGAAAAGTGAAGAAGTAAAGTAATAAATGAAGATGGAATTTCAGTTTCAAAGAGTATTCTTTGAGAAGTATTAAGTATTTAGAAAAGTGAAGAAGTAAAGTAATAAATGAAGATGGAATTTCAGTTTTAAGAGTATGCTTTTAGAAGTAATAAGTATTTACAAAAGTGAAGAAGTAATGCAAGAAAAGAAGATAGAATTTCAGTTTTAAGGAGTATGCTTTGAGAAGTAATAAGTATTTAGAAAAGTGAAGAAGTAAAGTAATAAATGAAGATGGAATTTCAGTTTTAAGAGTATGCTTTGAGAAGTAATAAGTATTTAGAAAAGTGAAGAAGTGAAGTAATAAAAGAAGATAGAATTTCAGTTTTAAGGAGTATGCTTTGAGAAGTAATAAGTATTTAGAAAAGTGAAGAAGTAAAGTAAGAAAAGAAGATAGAGTTTTAGTTTTAGGGAGTATGCTTTGAGAAGTAATAAGTATTTAGAAAAGTGAAGAAGTGAAGTAGAAAAGAAGATAGAGTTTCAGTTTTAAGGAGTATGCTTTGAGAAGTATTAAGTATTTAGAAAAGTGAAGAAGTAAAGTAATAAATGAAGATAGAATTTCAGTTTCAAAGTTTATGCTTTGAGAAGTAATAAGTATTTTGAAAAGTGAATAAGTAAAGTAAGAAAAGAAGATAGAATTTCAGTTTTAAAGTTTATGCTTTGAGAAGTAATAAGTATTTAGAAAAGTGAAGAAGTAAAGTAAGAAAATAAGATAGAGTTTCAGTTTTAAGTAGTATGCTTTGAGAAGTATTAAGTATTTAGAAAAGTGAATAAGTAAAGTAAGAAAAGAAGATAGAGTTTCAGTTTCAAAGAGTATGCTTTGAGAAGTAATAAGTATTTAGAAAAGTGAAGAAGTAAAGTAAGAAAATAAGATAGAGTTTCAGTTTTAAGTAGTATGCTTTGAGAAGTATTAAGTATTTAGAAAAGTGAATAAGTAAAGTAAGAAAAGAAGATAGAATTTCAGTTTTAAAGTTTATGCTTTGAGAAGTAATAAGTATTTAGAAAAGTGAAGAAGTAAAGTAAGAAAAGAAGATAGAGTTTCAGTTTTAAAGAGTATGCTTTGAGAAGTAATAAGTATTTAGAAAAGTGAAGAAGTGAAGTAATAAAAGAAGATAGAATTTCAGTTTTAAGTAGTATGCTTTGAGAAGTATTAAGTATTTAGAAAAGTATAGAAGTAAAGTAAGAAAAGTGAAGAAGTAAAGTAAGAAAAGAAGATAGAATTTCAGTTTTAAAGAGTATGCTTTGAGAAGTAATAAGTATTTAGAAAAGTGAAGAAGTGAAGTAATAAAAGAAGATAGAATTTCAGTTTTAAGTAGTATGCTTTGAGAAGTATTAAGTATTTAGAAAAGTATAGAAGTAAAGTAAGAAAAGAAGATAGAGTTTCAGTTTTAAGGAGTATGCTTTGAGAAGTATTAAGTATTTAGAAAAGTGAATAAGTAAAGTAAGAAAAGAAGATAGAATTTCAGTTTTAAAGTTTATGCTTTGAGAAGTAATAAGTATTTAGAAAAGTGAAGAAGTAAAGTAAGAAAAGAAGATAGAGTTTCAGTTTTAAAGAGTATGCTTTGAGAAGTAATAAGTATTTAGAAAAGTGAAGAAGTAAAGTAAGAAAATAAGATAGAGTTTCAGTTTTAAGTAGTATGCTTTGAGAAGTATTAAGTATTTAGAAAAGTGAATAAGTAAAGTAAGAAAAGAAGATAGAATTTCAGTTTTAAAGTTTATGCTTTGAGAAGTAATAAGTATTTAGAAAAGTGAAGAAGTAAAGTAAGAAAAGAAGATAGAGTTTCAGTTTCAAAGAGTATGCTTTGAGAAGTATTAAGTATTTAGAAAAGTGAAGAAGTGAAGTAATAAAAGAAGATAGAATATCAGTTTTATCGAATTTGTTTTTAAATATAAAGTATTAAGTATTTAGAAAAGTGAAGAAGTAAAGTAATAAATGAAGATGGAATTTCAGTTTCAAAGAGTATTCTTTGAGAAGTATTAAGTATTTAGAAAAGTGAAGAAGTAAAGTAATAAATGAAGATGGAATTTCAGTTTTAAGTATTATTCTTTGAGAAGTAATAAGTATTTAGAAAAGTGAATAAGTAAAGTAAGAAAAGAAGATAGAATTTCAGTTTCAAAGAGTATGCCTTGAGAAGTAGAATTTCAGTTTTAAGAGTATGCTTTTAGAAGTAATAAGTATTTACAAAAGTGAAGAAGTAATGCAAGAAAAGAAGATAGAATTTCAGTTTTAAGGAGTATGCTTTGAGAAGTAATAAGTATTTAGAAAAGTGAAGAAGTAAAGTAATAAATGAAGATGGAATTTCAGTTTTAAGAGTATGCTTTGAGAAGTAATAAGTATTTAGAAAAGTGAAGAAGTGAAGTAATAAAAGAAGATAGAATTTCAGTTTTAAGGAGTATGCTTTGAGAAGTAATAAGTATTTAGAAAAGTGAAGAAGTAAAGTAAGAAAAGAAGATAGAGTTTTAGTTTTAGGGAGTATGCTTTGAGAAGTAATAAGTATTTAGAAAAGTGAAGAAGTGAAGTAGAAAAGAAGATAGAGTTTCAGTTTCAAAGTTTATGCTTTGAGAAGTAATAAGTATTTAGAAAAGTGAAGAAGTGAAGTAGAAAAGAAGATAGAGTTTCAGTTTTAAGTATTATTCTTTGAGAAGTAATAAGTATTTAGAAAAGTGAATAAGTAAAGTAAGAAAAGAAGATAGAGTTTCAGTTTCAAAGAGTATGCTTTGAGAAGTAATAAGTATTTAGAAAAGTGAAGAAGTGAAGTAAGTAAATAAGATAGAGTTTCAGTTTTAAGTAGTATGCTTTGAGAAGTATTAAGTATTTAGAAAAGTGAAGAAGTAAAGTAAGAAAAGAAGATAGAGTTTCAGTTTTAAAGAGTATGCTTTGAGAAGTAATAAGTATTTAGAAAAGTGAAGAAGTAAAGTAAGAAAAGAAGATAGAGTTTCAGTTTTAAGGAGTATGCTTTGAGAAGTATTAAGTATTTAGAAAAGTGAATAAGTAAAGTAAGAAAAGAAGATAGAATTTCAGTTTTAAAGTTTATGCTTTGAGAAGTAATAAGTATTTAGAAAAGTGAAGAAGTAAAGTAAGAAAAGAAGATAGAGTTTCAGTTTTAAAGAGTATGCTTTGAGAAGTAATAAGTATTTAGAAAAGTGAAGAAGTGAAGTAATAAAAGAAGATAGAATTTCAGTTTTAAGTAGTATGCTTTGAGAAGTATTAAGTATTTAGAAAAGTATAGAAGTAAAGTAAGAAAAGTGAAGAAGTAAAGTAAGAAAAGAAGATAGAATTTCAGTTTTAAAGAGTATGCTTTGAGAAGTAATAAGTATTTAGAAAAGTGAAGAAGTAAAGTAAGAAAAGAAGATAGAATTTCAGTTTCAAAGAGTATGCCTTGAGAAGTATTAAGTATTTAGAAAAGTGAATAAGTAAAGTAAGAAAAGAAGATAGAGTTTCAGTTTTAAGGAGTATGCTTTGAGAAGTATTAAGTATTTAGAAAAGTGAATAAGTAAAGTAAGAAAAGAAGATAGAATTTCAGTTTTAAAGTTTATGCTTTGAGAAGTAATAAGTATTTAGAAAAGTGAAGAAGTAAAGTAAGAAAAGAAGATAGAGTTTCAGTTTTAAAGAGTATGCTTTGAGAAGTATTAAGTATTTAGAAAAGTGAAGAAGTAAAGTAAGAAAATAAGATAGAGTTTCAGTTTTAAGTAGTATGCTTTGAGAAGTATTAAGTATTTAGAAAAGTGAATAAGTAAAGTAAGAAAAGAAGATAGAATTTCAGTTTTAAAGTTTATGCTTTGAGAAGTAATAAGTATTTAGAAAAGTGAAGAAGTAAAGTAAGAAAAGAAGATAGAGTTTCAGTTTTAAAGAGTATGCTTTGAGAAGTATTAAGTATTTAGAAAAGTGAATAAGTAAAGTAAGAAAAGAAGATAGAGTTTCAGTTTTAAGGAGTATGCTTTGAGAAGTAATAAGTATTTAGAAAAGTGAATAAGTAAAGTAAGAAAAGAAGATAGAATTTCAGTTTTAAAGTTTATGCTTTGAGAAGTAATAAGTATTTAGAAAAGTGAAGAAGTAAAGTAAGAAAAGAAGATAGAGTTTCAGTTTTAAAGAGTATGCTTTGAGAAGTAATAAGTATTTAGAAAAGTGAAGAAGTGAAGTAATAAAAGAAGATAG